>JAAGNO010029289.1:54216-79681 GCA_033439905.1 Ceryle rudis
TCAGGTGAACATAGGAGAACTTGAAGAAATTTGTTGCTCTAAAACTCAATGATTGGTTTGTTTCAGACTATGCCTTTAAAAAAAATAAATATTTTTTGGGGGTTCCTGGGAAATCCTTAAATCCTTTAAAACAATGTTTTTCTAAATTAATTTATGTAAGCTTACTGGCAGTAAGTATTTATTAATAATACTGCCCTACAGGAGAAAACAGTTGCTAGAGACTTGCTTAAAAGGAATAACTAGAAAATAAAAATATAATCTTGACTATAATGCAGATACTACTTTCTGCTCCATAGGACTGCAGCATTAACCTTGCAAATAATGTTATTCTAATGACTACAAACCATAAACTATAAATCTTAGAAATATATATTACCTTTGCATGGAAATGTTTATATATTCCCTGTAGCAAGTTAGAACCAGTAGTATTGAGTTAATAACATTAAGCTTCTTAACTATTCTTTGGGATATTGTAGTAAATATTACAGCCATTTTATGGTTGAATAAACTGAAGTAGAAGGAAGTTTGTTCGACAGAGTCCAGGAGTGCTGATTTCTAATCCTCCTTTTATTGATATAGATACTAAAAGCAGGTGGAGTTTTTTGGTTTTGTTTTTTTTTTTTCTTTTGAACAGATGCATTTAGAGCGATAGCTGGTGAGGCTCAGAGAAGTAAAGTGTATTTAGTAGGAATTTAGCTAGAGGAAAATGCTGGCAGATGCTAAGGAATATTCAAGTTAAACAAAGACATCTGTGACAAGTGGCAGTGCTGAGAAAGTAATTCTGTAGTCAGTGGTAAAGGGGGGGACCAAGTTAGAGCTGCAGTGGCAAGCACAGGTTGGGGTTGGGATGTCAAGGGGAATTTTCAGCAATGTTGTACTTCACTTGAAGGAGCCCGTTAAAAGCACAGAAAGTGTACAAATAAGGAAAAATTTAGAACATAGAATTGCTAGTGGTAGTAGCACTAGGAGCAGGAGCATCTTGGATGTTTTCATACTTTCTCACCACTGTCCAGTTGTCTGCCCAAACCTGAAAGAGCTCAGTCAATGACTGATGCTTCTTCATCACTACTTTTCTACCAGTTATAACTGCTCTATGGTGATTAGCAGAGATGCTTCTCTGTTGTGCTGGATCAGCACAACATCTTTTAGTCATTTGTTAACTATCTGCCATTGTAGGCACCAATGCAATGGTCATCTCCTTGATTTTATTAACTGTCCTGCACTCCGAAAAGCGAATGTCTTGTTATTTTGCTGAAGAGCCAGCTTTTTATATAACATTTAAGGACTGGAGAAGATCTATACACACAAACATGCTCCCACCAATGAATAAGAAAGGTTCACACAGAGATTTAACACCTTTACATTATTACAGCTGTATGCAACAATAATGAATTGCCTTCACTTTTTCCGAGTCTCTTGCTGTGACCACAGCTTGCTTAGAACAGCACAGATTGGAGAGTTCATAGAGATACATCCTCCCTTTTCTTATGTCTGCAGTGGCTACTATAAGCCTGGGCTTTTTTTCCTCTATCCTTTTCTCCCACTGTTAATTCCCTATGATTGCATACAGTGACACCTTGTGTAATGTGCTAAAGATACTGCATTAGTATTAGTTGCCCAAATACATTATCATCCTGACTTTAGGCATCAGACTCTTTTGTTGGGGAACTTAGAGAAGTGGTCTTCAGAGTGAACATACTACATAAGAAAATAGAATATGATTATGAGTGGATACATAAATGCTACATATGGAAGAGTAAGGCATTGCCAAAGAAAAGCCTCTTAACATGTGAATGGAGATTCCTGGGCACATTTCTACAGATCTTAGAAGGTACCTACTAGAGTGTTTCAGAAAGAGGTGGTTGGGTATGTCCTGAATTATGATTGCTGGTGACACTATAAAATAAGCCTGTGCTAACAGATTACTTGTGTTTTCTGAAAGGATGAGTTCTTTAATTAAATACTTAAATACTTTACATATCACAGAAATGTGCTTTTTCTTTTATGTAAATACTTTAATTAAGTACTGCTAAGTTTTGTTTGGGTTTTTGTTTGGTTTTTGTTTGTTTGTTTGTTTTTTGTAGCTACTTTTGTAACTATTTTTGTAGCATTCATTGTTAGTGTTGTCTATCAACAGAGCAGGTGTTCTAGCCCCATTAAAAAAACACTGTGAATGGGTCCTGGCCCGCTTTGAAATAAACAAAACATTTTGGACTGTGAGTCTTGGTTTTAATTCATAATTCATTTTCTTTGCAGCTTATATACTATATTGAGTAACGTTCTCCTTTCACAGGAGAAGGAAAAGCCTCGTAGTTCAGCAGAGCCAGACCCTGAGCTCAGAAACCTGAACAGGGAGAAAATCTGAACACTTACCTCAATATCACATATCTAAATTAAAGTGTTTCCTGAATCATCTGTTTAGCTGCTATTGTCTTCACTTCTGTAGTCCTTGTGGGGTATGTTGCAACAGACTGAATCATTTTCCACCTTTATCAATCTGCACGTGGAAATGGTGTGCTAAATATACTCTGAAAATTGTCTCTGGTTTGCATTTAGCAGTTAGCAATGGTTACTACTGCCATCCTCAAAATACTATTGTTGCAGTTAGCACTGATTTCTTCTGCGTGCTAGAAAATGTATGCTGAAACTGGCAACAGAAATCCTGGTTTCAATAGTGTACTGAAGTAATAGGACCAATCCAAAAGGATGCCAAATACTTTCAGCTTCTGTTGGCCTCTAGGATTTTGTAACTCATTGCTTTTTAACCTCGGGACTTTAGAAAGGATTTCCTTTTCTTTTCATTATGTTCTGATAGAGATGTGGAGTTTAGTGCTTCTCTTCCCCTCTTTCTCCATACAACTATATGGAGGAAATTTTTTCATTTCCTTTGCCATAAGGACAGTTCCCTCATTCTGTGCCCTGTAGTAAACTGCAGCTTCATATGTCAGCCAGCTGATTGTAAGGATTTCCTTCATGAAAAGTATGTCAGCAAGCACAGTATGTCCTGCAGCATCCTGCAATGTGGAGGGTGTGTAAAATGACAACAGATAGATGATGTGCAGTTAAACATGAAGCAACAGGGATTCAGCAGAACAAGTATGAAAGAGATTCAAGCACATACTGAGCCAGTCTTTATATGGATTTTAGACAAGTGGACAAAGATAACTTGCAAAGAAACTTCTCAGCTGATCAAAAAGTCCTTTCTCTTCCCTATGTATATTTTTAAGGAACATATGAATGTCGTAAGAAACACTTTGACAGCAAAGTCAAGAGGAAAATAGAGTCATACCTATTAAAATATGTTTGTATGACTAGTGGAGTTGACAAGCAAATGCCATCAAAAGAAAATATATCTGTATATCTTGTTGCCAAGCTCCTAACAGTGCCTTTTATACTTTGTTCTACATGGATAGTGTCATTCTCCTCCCCTAAACATTAATCTTACTGGAGCAAAAGCCAAATAACACAAAATCACATTGTATGGAAGATTTGAGTGGGGCAGGTAAGTCCAGATTTTTTAAAGCATTTTAATTCTTTTTGCTTCCGAATATTAAAAAAGAGAAATAATTGTATAGATTTCACTCAAAGTGCATACCAGTCATTCACTATAATGTTCTACATATGTGCTCAGGCAGATGATCGTGCTAATGAGAACACAGCTAACTTTGGCAACTACCTAATTTTTACAGTCAAAGACAGGTTTTGCTTGTCTGCTCCTGTAGGTTCTGTCTCCCTTTCAGGCACTTAAAAAAAATGGGCTGTTAATTTAGCGATGGTTTTGGTTGGGTTTTTTTGTTTTGTTTTGTTTTGTTTTGTTTTTGTTTGTTTGTTTGTTTTTTTGCCTAGCTTGCTGTTCCTGGCACCAAAGAATTTAATTGTTGAAAGGGCAAAAAATATGGGAAGAGCTGAAAACTAGGGCTAAATGTAGAGCTTCTTTTTTTTTTTTTTTTAAATCTATTGTATTGCTATATGTTAATAGTATTCTTTTATAAATTATGGTGCCATGTATCTTTATGCTGACCCAGAAATTCATCTATTGTGTATGCCTGACAGCTCAGTCCTAATAGCTTTTTGCACTATTAACACGTCACAGTATGGAAAGACACATTAATGTGTTTTTAATGTGTTCTAACTGTATGGTTCTATTGAGCATGTAGGATGTTGTAGCAGATGGATTTCATGTAAATAATAGGTACGTTTAACCTAAGGAAACAGAAAAATATGTCACCTTGCCAGAAGCCTTCACTTGCAAAGTAGAAGAGGTCTCTCTTGCCTTCCTGGTGGCAGCTAGTTGAGATATTTATAGGAAACAAACTATTGTTTCATCTTTTAGTGTGCAGTATTTGCTGTGGCATGCATGTGGGAAGATGTCTCACAACTGACTTTAAGAAATAAAAGGCATGATGTGAGAGCCTGCAAGAGGAGGAAGGGAGTGATGGGAAGGATGGAGGGGGAAATGTTATAAGATTATTTTAAACATTCCCTCTACGAACAAATTGAAAAATGATAATAGTGATCATTGGGTGCATCTGCCTCAGCCATGAAGAGTTTCACTTGCATTTTAACTCAGTTCTATATATTTTCCTGTTTCTTCTTTGTCAGCTCTAGCCTGGCATAGTTTTACTCATGACCATACTCTGCTATACAAATGTGCTACATTATTAAACCAAATTTGGTGTCTTCTAGCTATGTCAGGTGCAATTTGCTCATATGTCGTGGAATAGCTTAACTCAGGATGGTACTTAAGCAAATGTGCAATGAAACCCAGGCAATACCACATTTCTGCAACACTGGGTGTACTTGCTTTATTATGAGTCAGGGATATTCGAGAAATTGATGTAATCCCCTACAAAGTATGTATTATTCAGTGAATATTTCTGCTTTTCCTATATTTTTCAGAAATCTCTAAAAGCTGCCAAATATGATCAGCAAGTCAATATGTTATAAATTCAAATTCTTCAATTTTTTTTTTTTCAATTTGTGAGCAATAGTGAAGCTTTACTGAGAAAATGTTGTCAAAAATTAACTGTTTTGCATGCTACTTGCAATCATTTACAGAAATTCTGTAATGCAGCAGGTGGCAAAATACAGCAAGTGATGTGGTTCCCATCTTCTATCATTATCATTCCCATCTTCTATCTTCTATTCCATCTTCTATGGATTATGAGTAACCAGCAAATTTGAAAGTTTGGATCTGAAAAGAAGTTAAGAGCTGAAATTAATAGGTGTAAGTTTAATAAATAATTGCTTATAGACTTCTGGGAATATGAACATAAACATAGAAATTTTTCTGTTTACTTGTTTATAAGTAGTCATTCAATGAAAAATTATTACATAATAGACTTTGATTGAGTAAATGCAATAAGTTGACCTCCTAAGCCAAACTGCAGCTTTGTCGGTCCTAAAAGGAAAAGTGAAACAAGAGGTGAAATTGGTGTTCTCGGATATAGTGTGGGAGGAAAGGAAAACAGTAATATCCTATGATTTTTCTGGAATTTATATACATACATGCTTTTAAAGTGGAACTTCTTTTAAAGGAAATATGGGGCAATTTTGGTTGCTCTATGTCTCCAAAATACAACTGTGGGAAAAGTAACTCAGGATTCGCATCGAATTTATACTGTTAGACTCAGCACCTTGAAATAGTAATAGCAGCATTCCCTGTTGCTGTTTCTGTGGTAAGTGTGCTATACATTCAACGTATTTCTTTTTCTTTCAGCCTGCTCAGGCAATTCTTCATAGGTAAATTCGTTTGAAAATCTAGATAATCTGGCCTATTTAGCATCTATGAGAAGCAGGTAAATGCTGTGGTGTTCAGATTAGAAGCAATTACATACTCCGTTTCTGTCTTTACCCTTGATTATAGTCATTGCTAATCTTGGTTTTTCAAATATTTTGTTAGGCTGCCTCCATACTAATTTTTCCACTGTCTTTGTAATACAGCCTTTTAACAAGTTCCCTGGGAATAAAATTTCTACCTTAATACTAGAGATTTGCTGCACAAAGGGCACTTCAATTGCAAGTGTAAATGAATTATTGTGCTGGATAAAGGGTTGCTCCCTATAGCTGGGACCTCTCCGCCAGCAGAAAGCAACAGTGGTGAAGGAAATCTATGGACTAAGCAGAGGGTGCTCTGCACTTATGCAAGCTTGCAGCATGGGAGCTCCCTTTGACTGTGACTGACTGTTGACACTGGAGTGAAAAGAAACATTACAGAGCTGAAGAGAGGAAAAAACAAACAGGAGGAGAATGATTGGGAAGGCCAGGTTTTGATGCACAACACTGCATGTAATGAAGAAAAAAGAAGAAAAAGAAAAAAAAAAAAAAAAAGAGAAGGATCAAACAAAGGTTCTCTGTCCTCACACCCATTTCCTTAACTTTCCCTGAAGGTAGTGATGTTTGTTCTATCTGTAATTCAGCCCAGGCTTCCAAACAGTCAAAGCTTCAAGAAAATGACTCATGTTTTGTGATTTGTTCTAGTCTTTATCCTTACTATAAATAAGGTGTCCACGCCACCTGCATTTAGGGGTATTGAATTGCCCTGTGGGGGCCAGTGTCTTTCCACTGACAGCATAAGGAGTCTAGAAAGGTTAGTCTCACAAGGAAGATGTCTAAAAAGCTTGTCCATAGTTAAAGGTTATCCCCTTCCCTAAGTACACCTTCCTTTTATACCATTCTTCACTGTGGTATTTTAGAACAGAAATATTTTGTCTGGTTTCTCCCTTAAGAAAGTTATATTTGGAGAGGCTGTACAAGAAAAAAAAAAAAAAAAAAAATCTCTGCAAACTGATGCAGAGTATTATTATTTTTTCTTACCCTTATTATTTTTTAGTTGCTTTGGCTTATTTTTATAGTTCTGTCTTTCTTCCTCCTCACCAGATTGTTTATACTTAAAAAGAAATAAGCCTTCTGCTTGTTGCATAGTCAGCTCTCTTTACATTTTTCTTAAGTTAACATTGGTTTCTGTTGTCCTTTTCCATGTTTAGACATAGCCAGGATAAATTTCAATGACAGCCTTTCCAACTGTTTCTAAATATTTCTCACTGTTCTCACAGACCAATTTCCATATGTTATAAAATTCAGATCAAAATTCCCTAAGATGTTCTCTCCATTCCTCCAGCCGTCATCCCAAAAGTGAAGGGGTTCAGTTTGTTCAGGTAGAGCTCGCTTTCTACACCCCCAGCACCAGCAAATCTGTTGGGTGTAGGAGGATGGTGGAGCACGCTGCCCACAGCCACCTGCTCTGCCAGAGGGCCCAGAACCTCACCAGCACAATGCCAAGGCACCAGCTCAGGGTGGGAGTCTGCAGGAGACACAGATTAGCCAGGAGATGTGTTGCTTCACTCCTCCCTTGTGCACACTCTCTCTGTCTCCTGGGTAACCTTTGCTGACAAAGATAAAGTCTGGTGCTTTGGTTTTGTTTTGGGTTTTCTTTTTTCTGTTTGTATTTGGTTTGGGGTTTTTTGTCTCCCTTCTGACAAATTACTTGCTTATCTTACCTATAAACATTTAGTCAGTTGTAAGACTATAGCCTAAGTTTTCTAGCTAGACTGAAAGTTGTGTAACACAGGTAGATTAGAAGTGCTTCTTCAGTAACCTGGTTACTGGTGTGCACAACCTTGCTATTGGAATGATAGCATCTATATTAGAGGTGTGGCTGTCAGGGGACTGTGGCTGTCAGGCTTCATAGCTTCTACTAAGACATTATTTTTAAGTAGATAAGGCCTTAAACAAGGCCTTATCAGGTGCTTCTCTAAAAAAACACAAACAGCACAGAATAAAAAATCAACCCACAAAAAAAACCCCCACCTTAATTCCCCCAAATCACCCCTACCCCTGAAAAAAAAATCATCCAAACCCAAACTTCAAAGCTCATGTATAAAAAATGGAAGCTACAGGCTCTATTTGCAATATTTTCACCTAACTAGCATCAGCATGTTGAATGTGGCTATTCAGCTGTACTGCCTGCAGACACTGCAGCTTTGGTGCAGTCCCACCTCTCTGATCTCTTCTTAACAGACACTCAATTGGAGAGAGAGAGAGAGATGCCAGGTCAGTTCCAGCCCAGCATTAGGAAATCTTGCAATTCATTATTGCAACTCTGGCATTTCAAACTGGAAATCATGAATAATCCTCAAAAAGACTTATCCTGGCATTTCCCCTTACTCACTGGGAAATAGGTGTTCATTCTCTAATGGGAGAAAATGAAGCTTATAAAATAGAAATTAGGTCACTGATTACTGTTGGTTTATTATTAGCTGAGCTTACTTCTTGGTTATCCATTAGGTTAACTATAATTCCATGAATTAAGTCCCCTGAAATGCCATTATTATGGATTCCCCAAACCTACAGAACACTATAATGCCAGGATCTAATCAAACATATATTGGCTAGATACAGACTGTCCCAGTTTTAGCCTACGGTCTGTAATGGGAAAAAGCAGGGCAGCTTCCAGTACATCATCCCCAGCCTGCTGGATTGAGGACACCTGGATTTGCCCGGGAGTTCAAGGTAGCCTTGAGCGTATGGGAGACTGCACAATGGGCTGTGTACCAAGCTGAATTCTCCTGCAGCTGTCACAAAATCTAGCAGATACCCTTTCTCTTTGCCCCTTTTACATTGTTTTTGGTTTTGTTTTGTTTTTTTACCTGCAGACAATTTTAAAAGCATCCAGTCTTACTCTGTGAACCTGTAGAATCATGAGTATTACCTGATGTGGACCACAACTGCTTTCTCTGGGACAGCACTTCTGTTCTTGAAGAACACAGCTGTACTGCAAGTTCTTTGTAAAATTGCATGCCTAAAGGAGACTTGGTACAGAGTCTGAATTTCACATGAGCCAGAGACTTCTGCAGCATCAAACAGTGTTGGGTACCAGGATCAGTGGTGTAAGAGCATCAAACACCTCATTGAACTTCAGCCTGGGGAGGTAACTAATGCTTTACAGGTGTTTATGAAGTATCTACCTGATCTCTTAGGAATCCTGGCCTGTGGGGAAAGAGATGGGGAACCATACAGTTGTCAGGACACATACATTTTCTCACGTGGACATGGACATCTGTAGGGGCAAGAGGGTTGGTGGATTGCAGAACAGTCTGTGCTTGCAGGGACTCTGACACTCTAAAAGTACTTTTGCATGACCAGGTATGGTGGCACAGACACTGAGCTCAAACTGGTCCTTTCTATAGAATTTGAGAGCAAAGACATAATATTCTTATTCTCTTGTTGGGGGGAAGGGGTCAGTAATAACAATCCTGAGCTTGATTTTGACTTTTCTTCTAAATTTCTTTACAACTTAGCTAAAAGAGGGCTGTGATTAAAAAAAAAAAAAAAAAAAAAGTTTATAAGTATTTCTTAAGAGCTGCTTGAATATTTGTATCTGAAAAAAAAAAAATAATCAAAAGAAGCAGTGAACAGACCATCATCTTTCTAGTGAGAGACACAAACTTAGCATAAGAGGTGCAGTACCTAAAGAACAACATGAATTTATATTAGGCTATAAAGATAATAATGTTGAGGGGGTTGCAAGCCCTCAATCTCCCAATGATTTCTGGTAATAATATGATCACTTTGCAATGCCTTCTACTTTCATTACTATCATTGTCACATAAATAAGGCATCAAAGTTTTAATGCATTGTGAATTGTATTCTCTAAATTATAGTAATGTAGTATACTACTTTGACCTTTTTGATATTGTGTGATTTGGTTGGTTGGTCTTTCTATTTATAGCTGCGCTGAGTGGTATTGCATGAGTGAGTGGATGCTAGCTAATGAAAACATAGAATGCTGGGAAAGTCAAGGGAAGTTACAATGTTAAAGCATAATACAGTATTTCACAAAATGTATAGCATTAAGTATTGAAATGATGATAAATCATTCCTGTGACAAAAGGTATAATGAGATTAAAAATTGCAACAAAAAAAATTAATCCTTTCTAATGACATAGATTGTGCCTAGGCAGGGAAATGGTGTGAATTTAACTTGATCTCATTATATCCCTAAATTTGTAATCTCATTTTCCTCCTCAGATGCTTCACTTGAGAAGGCAGCAGTGTGTGTATGATTGGGTATGATACGTTCTATATTTGGGAAAAGTTACTTAATCATTCAACTTCAGTGCACCAGGAAGTGAGTAATCCTCAAAGCAGGGGGGAACTTCCCTCCTAAGATTCTGAAGAGTCCTTTGGTTCTTATTAAAGGTTCTGCAGAATGCAACCAGGATTGACTAGCTCCATAAATCTTCCCTGTTCCAGTGGCCATAGCCTTTAGAAAGCCTGGTCCAGACTGTGAGGAGAGACATATGCAGAGTAATTAGAGCAGAGAATTCCACAGCCAAGACATAGATTACAAAGTTGAAGTTTCAGCCGTCAGTGCTGCGCAAGAGCTATGGTTTGCACCACAACATGCCTGCAGTGGACCTAAGAGCCTCTCTTAGCCAGCCATTACCCTCTGGATCATGATCTTTTACTCACTTGCTCTATGAAGCGGATGGCTGAGGGGGAGGCAGTAACGAAATGAAGAACATTATTTCTTTGGAGCAAGTTATGTCTTTTCTCTTTCCCTATGTATCATATTCTTTCAGATATGCTTTCTAAGTACTAAATGATTGCACTCAAAGCTTTGGCAGTTTTTAGCTGTGCTCATTTGTTCTGAGAGGGTGAAGTACATCATAAGAACCTACTTATTTCTGTGCATCCATAACTGAAAATGTGAGCACATGCAGGGGCATCTTTTGCAGTGCAAGCATGTGTACCTCAAGTGACAACTGAAGTAACAGAGCCCCAACGTAAAAATCTTGTATGATATCCTGCTTCCTCACTGAGAAAGAAAGACATAATGTAGAATCCAGGTTTTAGGTTGCTGTCAGTGATTTCTTTTCTAACCTTGGACTAGGAATATGCATGAGCAAGTAATGAGACATTTAGGAGCTCAAATTAGTCTCTTCTCTTAGCAACTTCCTTCTTCCCACATCTCAAACACTTGAACCAATCCTTCCGTCTTTATAATCCACCTTCAGCAAGATAGAAGCTTCCAAAAATGCACATGCTTTCAGCAGCAATCCATCTAACATAAGCATCTGGCCAGAGAGGAAAGATGTGGGGAGAGCTGGATGGCAAAAACAAGCTTAGAATCACAGAGTGCTTTGAGTTGGAAGAGAACTTTAAAAGTCATCTAGTCCAACCCCCCTGCAGTGAGCAGGAACATCTTCAACTACATCAGTTTGCTGAGCCCTATCCGACCTGACCTTGAATGTCCCCAGGGATGGGGCCTCCACTATCTCCCTGGGCAACCTGTTCCAGCATTTCACAACCCTCATAGTAAAGAACTTTTCCCTAATGTCAAAGCTTTTGCCCACCTACATCAGACACCAGGGCCAGGAAACAGCACCCACCAAGAAGCTGCGTGCATTGCATACAGACTCCAGCCTCTTGGCTGTGCCACCTTATCAGTGTAACTAATAGATGTAGTATGATTGCAGTGAACAATTCAATCCTATTTTTTTCTTAGTTTTGTTTCTGTCAGTTCATAGCTTGCTCACCACTCATTGGAGTGGTCCCACACATTTGTGCTGTGGGACGCTCAAGTGAAACTTACTGCAAGTGTGCCCATGTCTTTGCAGTCTGTTTCCTCACTTCCATTTAGTAACCACTCATCTGCTTTCATCTATCCTGATCATTCTTGTTTTCCACCTCTTTCCCAGTTTGTCTCGATAGCCACTGAATAACTTCTTTCACCCCTCTTCCACTCTTGTGGTTTCTTTCTCTTCTCATTTGTGAGTTGAAAATCTCACTTCCAAAACTGTTCTGTGTGTCTCCAATGTCAACTCCTGCCTATCGGTTTTGTTACTGCTGGGATCTTCCTGTTGTCCTCTGCTGTTCCAGTCCAGCAGAAATCTAAGCAGAAGAGCACAAGATAAAATCATGCAAATTCATGCAAGCAGGCAAAGTTGCAGTAGCCCATCTCTGGAACTTGAGGTGCTAAACTGTAAGTAGCTTTTCATAAGAATGAGCATGTTGATAGTGATGTTAATGGAATGGTACATATTTTCACAAGAATGAAAATGAGTACATTTTTAACACAAAAAAAAAAGCCCTACTTCCTGCCATATTTTGGATCCCTTCATCAAAGCATAACAAGGATAACTGGATTTTTTTCAATTCATCACATACAATTTCTAATCTGGGCAAAGCTCTGTGGGTGAACTGAATGTGTTGGGCAACCTTAGTATTATGCAGAATTAAGTCATGTCTGTAATAAGTTTGTTAATAGAGAGGCCGGAAACAAAATTCAGGAAGGTGTACGACTGTGGTTTATGTAGTTAGAAAACTTTTTGCTCACTGAAAGTTGCTACCTTGCACAGTTCTGTGTGTCTGTAAAGTCACCAAGTGTTGGAGGATTATGCTCAGTTGTTTTAATTACAGGTGCCTTGAAGGTGGATTTTTTTCCTGCAAAAAAATGGTACGGATTTCCTTCCCCACTCCAGATTCTGGAAACTTCATGATTTTTTGCTGTCAGAGGAGGAACTCAGTAACACAAGATATTTTTTGGTTACGGATACATTTGGATTAAAAAAAAATGTTGCCACAGTGTCTCGGCATCTCCCAGCTGAGTGATACGTCTGAAAAAAAACTTCTCCCATGAAGATAAGGAGAAGCTGCATCATGGGAATCCCTACTGTGTGTATCAGGGGAAAAAATGTAGTTTAGCTTTTCACTCTGCACTGGGGAGATAAAGAAGCCAGTGACTCCTGTGAGGAAATCGGTGAAATTAGTGTTTCCTCCCCTCCTCCTTTTCCTACACTTTTACAAAGCTGTTGCACATGTGTGCTGCCCTTCATGACTGACTTCCTCTGGAGATGGGTATGTATGTTATGCGTATATCTATTCATGAGTCTGTGTATTTCACACTGAGTTCTACAACACAGAGAAAAGGTCAGTCTTTCTAACAACAGGTTGGTGTTTTGATAGAATAATTCTTAAAAGCCAAATGTTCCCATATCACCATGTTCCAGAATTTAAAGTGTGGCTACAGAGAAAATGGAGTATCCCTTTTTACAAGGAGTTATATGAAAAAGGTGAGGTGTAACTTCTGGGGAGATTCTTGTTATACACAAGAGTTAAATTTTTCATAATGAGAACAATCTGCTATTGGAATAATCTCTCCAGGAAAGCTGTGGATTCCTCAACACTGGACACTTTTAAGATTTAGCTGGACAGGGTGCTGCCATCTTGTCTAGATCATACTTTTCGCAAGAAAGGTTGGACCAGATCTTCTGGTATTCTATGGTTCTATTAAATATATTTTCGTTTTGCCTCTTGTCTGACAGAGAGAAAGCTTGACGTGTTCCCTGAGGCTATCTGGCCAGTCCCTCATGGACTGATTAGGTCAAAGCCTTGGGGGAGTCACTTGCAAGACTCAAGACCTGAGGGCCCTAAGAGCTCACAGCTCTCACTTGATCCCTCCTTCAGGCATTTTTTAGTTTCCCAAAGCAATATTTCTCCTTAGGCTGCCCGGTTCCTGCTACTGACTGAGTCAGGAGGCTTAAGGTGCCAGCAGGGTGGGATCCTGAGCCAGGGGAAGTCCTGAACAGACAGGTCACTGAGGCAGACCTGCTGCCGAAGCATCATCCCTTCAAGCAAGCATAGTGGAAGTATTTGCATTTCTCAGTTTTTGCTTTACACAAGCCCAGAGGAGAACAAAGTACTTTAAAAGCAAAATATAGTCCTTTTGTGGACAGATCTCCTTTTATGTTGCCTTTTGTTTTGTTTTTCACTTCATTTCTTGCAAAGTGAATCTTTTCTGCTTCCCTTGTAATAAAATTGGTTGAACACAGCACAACTCAGAGTGCCACTGTGACCTGCCACAGGCTATTCAAGCCCTTAGCAAAAAGTACCCCTTTTTCACCTGCAAGAGCTTATCTTTGCAGGTGTCTGTGGTCTGGCTGCTGTTGTGGTGCTGACGTTGAACCAGTGAGCCCTGCTTGCCTTGCTCTCTCCCTGCTGTAGCTCTGAATCCTAGTAATTCTCCCTTTGCCAAACCTACCTTTTTCCATCACAGGTACCAGAAGGTTACCTTTTCAGAAGGGGTTGTGAAGCAACCACATGTATAGCTTGTGTATAGTCTTCCACCTTTTGTCTTAAATTCATGAGGAAATACCATATCTACCATTCTTGATTATAGTATCTGGCCCTTCAGGTGGAAAACCAGAAAGATACTCAGAAACTCCACAATTACCATGCATGTGCAACTCACATTCTGTGTTATAGGAAGATAAAACAGAAACGTATCAATATATCCAAAATAAAAGTCAAGTTTCTGTATTGAGGAAAACTGCTGATCGTGAGGGGAACAGGATGAATTTTTTGTTTGAAATGGATAGAAACTGAATTACCCTGCGCTGAAAGTCTACCTCCATCTGGAAGTATAACCTCAGTATACCCCAGTATGCATTCACAGTTATCCCCAAGTTCAAAGAAGAGAAACTTGCTTTTGCAGCAAAATTATCATTTAACATATAAAATAGAACATTATGAGTTTTAAGCTAATATCATGCTTGTTATCTTTCCTTTTCCTGCATTTATGGGATTAGTGATGCTTTATGTGATTTCTCTTCCTTGCTGCCTCATTTCCCCACCTTCCATTAGAGCCTTTATGACAATATTCATACCTAACTGGATAAATGTACTCACAGCTTTTGTTTCAATGTACATTCATTTGCTGAAATAGTAGTTTTCTGGCAGCATTATGTCCAGTTAAACATGTATTTTCTAAATTTAGTGCACCAAAATAGAATGCAATTAACAGTGTGAAGTGACTTTTGGAACCATTATTATTGTATAAAAATACTAAACTACACTTTCAAACTGTCTGCAAAATCCTGAGGAGAGGTAAAGGTCTGTTGCTTTGGAGGACTTCTAAAATATTAGACCATGTTCAACAACGATCTGGTGGCCTCAAAGCAACGAGCCTGCTCTTCTCGGTTCTGAAAACTTGTGCAATGTGCAATTTATTAATCCTTTTCTCTAGTCAGATTGGTTTACTGCCTTAATAATGTCTGAACGTAGCATATACTTACTGCATTTATGAAAAGAAAAAAGGTAGACAAGCTCTTCAACTGAAGTCCTGCCTGATTTCTCACATGCCCGAGCAATGATAATGAATGAAAAGACCCAGCTCATTTTTGTGGCAGTGACATACCACCCCGAGTTGTTGGGGGAAGTCTGAAAGCATCGCCTGATACTCCTCACCCCCAAGACCTGTTGAAACTGTCCCTCAAACATTTACCATATCATAAAGATTTTATACAATGTAAGTCGGACATGTTTGTCTAACTTTGCGTGATTTCACTTAGTCTGGACAGTAAAGTCCTTCAGCCTCCATTTCAGAAGCGAAGATGACCTGCCTAGTTAGCCAAGTTCATATTCAATTAGTGGTTAATATTTCCTAGCTAAAATACCTCTAGGGAAAAACATAAGCTCTTTAGAAGAGATACTTAGACAAGTTAAGCGTGATTCATATTAACAGCAATTTGTAAAAGCTTATTTTCACTGAAGATTGCATCTGTTGTTAAAAAGTGTTAACTTGAATAAGCAGAGACTGTGGTGATTACACATATTATCTATGCCCTGAAGGAGCTGGTCTGTGTTGAGGCAAGTGCATGCTGTCCTACTGAATTGGGATAGAAAACCTTCCCAAAATGTGGAGGTATTTACACTGAATGTCAGAGTTGCAACAGTTTCCAAATCATGCTTGAAATGCTTTGTATAAAATGTGATGGACCATTTGTCCATCCTCTTCTAGGGGTAGGTTTTTTATGGGCAATTTAATTAAAAATTGCAAAACGCACAACATACCCTAAATTAAACTTGGTAGCTTGTAGGATTTTCTACAGTGAGGCATGGCAGGGCTTTTTAAAAATGTCTTTTTTGGCACCTCAGCTTGAAAGAGCACATCTTTCAAAACCTGGGAATTGATTTTGATGTAAACCTTTAGGATCCAAGCCAAAGCCAGCTGTCTGCATAAGTGCCAGGAAGGCAATCCTGCTGCCCTAATGCTTCACCTACCACAGTGTTTCATCTTCCTCCTGGAAACAGATACTGTGGCAGTTGCTCGCTTAGTGGATGAGTAAACATTGGGAAACTACTGATCCGTAACAGCCTGAATGGGGGACTGGTCTACGGCGGGCTTTAAGTTTGTATATTTGTGCATCTTTTTTAGGTACAGATCCTATCTCCCTGCTTGTGGTGTAGGTTTCCATGCTACCAAAGAAGTAATAACAGGAGAAAAAATGACCAGGGTTGATTCAGACTCAGTAAGCCTCTTATGGTGAGAAAATGTTTCTTTTTGACATTGATCTTTTTTATTGAGGGGAAAAAAAAAAAAAAAGTTGAATTAAGTAAAACTTGAGCCTCAAAAGCAATTATTTTAATCAAACAGGTTTCCATAGTACCTTAAAGAGCTATAGTTCTGGTGTGTGGTTTCTTATTTTCACTCAGGACAGCATGACTCTGTTTGACTGGAGCTCTTGCAGCCCAGGATGCTGCCACAGACTTCTGTGTGCCATGGGGTATATTGTTCAACTGGAAAGCTCACTGCAGGGGTGCAGATGGAAAAGGAATATGAGCTATCTGAAATACAACTTTTATGAGGTATTGCAATAACTTAAATTTAAAAAATTCTTTTTGGTTTTAGCTTAATCTTTTTTCATCTCTACACCTTTATATTTCCCAATTTAGAAACAAATCAACTCACTTCCGTGAAAGAGAAAGGGTTAGTTCAAAATACTCTTGTGAAGTTTCACAGGAAACTTTTCAACCATCCACAGTATTAGAATTTCAAAATTAATTTTTCTTTTCCTCCCTCTTATATCTGTTTTACTCTTTGTTAATAAATAAAAAGAATCAATGTAACAGCATAGCAACAAAACAGAGCTAGTTAAAGACAACCACTTTCCAATTTTTCCATTATTTCCCTTGTTATGTGTGTATTATACTGTGCTAACTTTTATCAGCGTGGCCCTGTGGTGTGAAACTAAATCAATAACCACTGTGTCTAAATTGAACTCTGAGGGGTTAAAAAAAGCAAGACGCTTCACACTGTTATTATTTTTCCTTTCATTTCTTATTTATTTTGCCTTATCTTTGCGTTGTAATCTATGCTTGTTCCAAATGAGCACTATTGGATATAACACACTATCACATAAATTCTGTGATGCTGTACAGCTACTTTGGATTCAGAAGATACTGTTGGAAAAGTTGAAACAATTTTGAACGGATTGAAAATTTACATCTTTTTTTCATGGAAAATGACCAGTTATGTCAGTAACATGATTTGTTGTAAGGGAAAAAAGCTGTGGTTGTGGTGAGGTTTAAGAAAAACACATCAGACTTTACTTAATTGCGTCCTTATTTTCCAGTACATGAACAAATGTACAAATTTGAAAAAAAAAAAAAAGAAATGTTGAGGCGGAGGTAATTGATATGATCAGTGGCATCACAAGTGAGTTCTGAGGTGGGTGAGGTCTTGTGTGAATATACCAGTTTTGCCCGCAGATTAAGTGTAGTTGGAGTTTGCAGAGGGGTTTCCTATGGTCTTTGTTTGAAGTCCTCATTTCAGTGTCCCGTTTCAGCAGGCATGAATGCCCAGCAGACTGGATGTGTCCTGGCTATGGCATATCCTCCACATGCCCCATAACCTGTTTGACAGTCATGTTGTCCTCTTGTTACCATGAGGATTTTTCTCTCACAAAAGCTTGAGGCTTGCTTTGACAAAAATTCAGTTGTACAGGAACACGTTAAATAAATAAAAAAAAAGCTGTCTGTTGTATATTGTGTTCCAAAACATGAAAGATTCCACAGGAACAGGAGTTCACAACATACATGGTGGGGTGGGGGGTGTGTTTTTTCATGGCCTTTTATTATTTTTTCTGTTGAAAGTTACTCTGAAACTGATTAAAGTGAATTATGAAGCAACCTTGAGTAAATGATGTCTATGCACTGACTTCATAAACTATTTTGAGCATTGCATTTATTTACACTGTTCGTTAACATAGTTGTTAAGCTAATAGTATAACAATTATTATTATTATGAATTTACACTATGCAGAAGATGACTTTTTTCTTTTTTTCCTCCTCCCCCTTTTACTCACTTTCCTGACCTGTACTTTATCCCCAAGATGCTTTTGTTTGCAAGCACTGAAGGATGAGCTGGATTGAAGGGATGGGGCTATCCTAACCTAAGCTCGCATTGCTGACAGGCTGCTGCTGCAGGCAGCCAGTGAGCACTGAGCAGGCTTCAATTTGTTAGTGCACGTTGCATGGACCTCCTGTCTTGCTCATGTTATCCCTGGATCCTGTTCTTTGTTCCAGGCATGGGCACCTGTATATCAGAGTATTTTCATATTGATGCTGTGCTCCCTCTGTGCGACACGTGCATGGAGGCTATGGAGGGAGTTAAATAATTGCATGTCATCAGGTAAAGTTCCTGTCTTGCTTTCAGTGAAGTGAGTTCCTGCTGTGTCTATCCAAAATGATACCTTGCGGGTGTTTTTATTTATTGCTGGTTGGAAAGAACAATAACAAAATCTAAACTACAGCAATGTCTGCCTCCCTGAATCTAGTTGTTTCTAGACCTGTATTTATGTCCTGGAGGTCAGTCGTATGATACCCTCTTCACCAGAACATTAGAAATATACTTTGCTCAACTTTGTGCTACCCTTTCAGCATACACTGAAACACAAAATAGGTTAAAACATGCAAAACATTTAATTCAGGTGTCTGGGTTGAGGAGTGGTTGTGTTTACAGTTACTCTGATACATCCATGGCACCTTGAAGTATGATGAAAAGCAGCAGGGAAGGATAGGGAACAAATACATTGGTGGCAGCAGAAAAAGGATGCATGAATGCAACCTTTCTCCAGAAATTGTCTCAACTTCAATTTGCATTTTTAGCTTAACTGATGAGCTCCACATCAGAGTAAAAGTTAAGCTTTCTGAAAATCTCCAAGAATAGAGATCCCCTAGCCTCTCAGGGCACTGGCTCCAGTGGTGGACCACGTTCTCAGGGAAGAATTTTTTGTTTGCATGCACTTATAATCACCCTTGCTGCAATGCAGTCATTACCTTTCATTCTTTTGGTGTGAGATACTGAAAAGCCTGGCTCTCATCTACAACCCACTAAAGGCAGCTGAATATAACAATTAGCTTCCCCACAGATTTCACTTCTCCAGGCTGAAAAACCCAGCTCCTCCCATCTCATGTCTACATTTAGTACATATGCTCTCAAATCTGGAATAATTATTTTCACATAGTGTCTCATTTTAAATAATTGGTGAGCATGGAGATGCTGTTTGAACTGGTTTTGATCACTTCCTTGAGTCCTTTAGTTCATGAGGCCAAAGAAGAGCCTCACCCAATCAAGTCTATCCTTGTGGGTCTGTCTAAGCAAACCTGAAATGTAACCAGTAGAAGATATGAAAAGGCTGTTTTCTGTGATTACCCCTGTTCTCCTTCTAAGTCTAAGCTCCAAGAGGCTGAGGTTAACGGGCAGAAGTCAAAGGCTCCAAGGGCTTCCTTTTTCTCACCTTTTTCACCTTTCTACAGGCTTTCAAAGAAGGCAGTGTCTACCAGCCTTGCTCCCTGCAGCCCTCTCTGGGAGGATTGCAGACTGGTCATGAAGAGCTAGGAGATTTGCTAATGCATCCTCTGCTTCTTGAGGAGCCTGACCTCAGGCCTTGAAGGATGTTGTCATGGTGAGTCAGTGGACTGGTTTTATCCATCCTGCCCTTCTGCTCTGGATGTATGTTGGCTACAGCCATATCAAACACTGCTCCCAGCTTTGTTTTCTCATTGCCATAACAACAAAGTAGGATTTTACCTTCTCTTTTAGATAATAGAGGTACTTAGATATCTTTAAAGTTGATAGTCTTATGCATTATTTTTCATAGGTAGGAGCCTTATATACTCAAGTCACTCACCCAGTCTTACAATATGACTAAAGATGAGTCTTATATTTTCCATGTTATTGCTGCCCTGTGTGGTACTGAGGAACACTATGAGTTGTGAGCATGGCCGAACTTCATGGGTGTGCTTTCAGTCATTTCTTAGGCTAAATGAATAAAAAAAGTAAGGCAGTGTAGACAGTCAGAGTGGAAAGAGAAGCTGCTATACAAGACAGTAATCATTAGTTAGTCTGGTAGACTTTAGCAAAAATTGAATCTTTATGAATGAGTGGTCTGATTAGTGACTTAATACAAACAAAAAAGCTAGGTCACAGGCTTGATACTGCTGTGTGGGCTTTGGGGGCAGAAAGCAATCAGGAAGTTGAGAGAGGCAACAGACTGAGACAAGGCTGAGAGAACTTAGCTTTGAAGGAGCAGAGGCAGCATACCTCAAGGCATTGGACTTAATAGAAGCACATCTGGAAGTTGTAGTCAGACAACTTGCTTCTGTATTCTGTCTCTCAGATGACACAATTTTGTGTACACTGTTTATAAATAAACATGGTTGTACCAAAGGAATGCTGAACTTTCCGAATTTCTTAATATTCTAGCAATACAAGTAATAGGTGCTTTATTTTCCATTCTGAGCCAAATACATCTGTCTTTCTGCAATAATCAGTGCAACTTCCCTGTGAACTGAGCCAAAACTTTACCCCAAGTCTCACTGCAACTTTGTAGGAGCCTGGGTACCAGAACTTGATTACTTTGCTGCTTTATATGGAAAGGTTGTTAATAGTGGTGCCATGAAGGGCTGAACACCACAGTGTGGGGTTCCAGCTGGACCCCAGGATGGGTAAGCACACGTAGAGGGAAAACCTGATCAAAGCGGTCAGGCAAGGAGATTTCCAGGGCTTGATTTCTGCTCATAATGAAGTTGTGAGGTGAATTTGGGCTTAAAATCTGGCCATAGTGTATTTTCTGAAAGTACTCAGGTTTTGTGCTCTATGGAGATAAAATATTTCCAGCATCATGCACAAAATTGGGTATTTTCCTATTCTTTTTTCCAGTATAAATGTATTTATTTCCACTTTTGTTGGCTTTCTAAACCTGTGTCTTCATTTGGCTATTGTCTTTGTTATGAAGTGTGCATAGTGGCTCTTCTATGCTCTTCCTGTTCTCTTTCTTTTAAGAGGCATTCTGGCTTTTGTCGTGTTCACATCAGTCTTAGAAGTGTTTGCTCAGTGAGAAATACAGGTCATCAGGACAGCAGTAACTGGTGTAAGTATATTTCTATTATTTACATTTTATATATATCTATTATGTACATCTTGCAGGTACTGAGTCTGGTTTGTAGCACAATGAAATCAAAATGATCCTTACTTGAGGAATAGAGGCCAAATTAATTAATTCAGTACTTCCACTGAGAATTAACTCATCAGCCTCTGTTGCTATGTAAACATCACAAGAAATAATATAAACTGTTGCTTTCAGAATATTTTGTTTTCCTGCAACTCAAAAGGAGCTTTTGTTTAAAGTTTAAAATTTGTGTGGAGCTACGCCTCTGGGCATTTAAGACATAAGATGAATACAAAATGATCTAGGGTTTTTAGAAAACCATTCCTGTGCATATATGGGCTAGTCATTTTGAAATTAATTTTTCATACAAGCTTTCAATCCAAGGGACCAAGTGGCACCTTCAGATTTAAGAATTCAGAAGTATTCTGCCACTTAAGGGATCCCTGAGCAGTACGTCCACACCAAAATCTATCTTTGTCTACCATCTCTAAACACTTTGGGATTTTCACATTCACTGGGAGTTAGCACAGTATGTCCTCGCATAGTGCTATCTGCAGTATGCAATGAATCCAACAAAACTATGCAACTTCACAGGCCACTAAAAGCTACTAATTAATTCTAACTTCAAGCATCCATAAAGGCACATTCCATTGGATGTGAATAATGAAGCTTACAGCTAGCGTTGATATTTGTCAGAAGAAAAACAATTTTCAAATTGTCAGGTCTCTTCAACAACACGGTTCCTTCCTAAGTTTCCATATGTAATAAAACCAGCCCCAGCTTCATACTTGCATCCCAGCCTTCAAAAGCCAGTGCAGTTATGTAAGGATCTGTGTTCATACAGTATCAGAGTTGCAGTTTCCTTTCACTTCCCTCCTTCATCCCCTTTCTTCCAGTCCTGGTTTTTCAGTTGTGACAACTTGCTTACGTTGTGTGGGACGCCGGAGGTGGGAGAAGAGGTCCTGAGCGAAATCCCAGTACTAACTTTTCACATCGGCTGTCACCCCATGAGCACCATCTATCTGACTCCTAACACAACAGCATGGGAGGCTGAGCAGGTGCAGCCACTGAAATTCCATGAAACAAGCTTTCCATGCTACAGCTTGACAATGTAAGCTGTAAAAATACTGTGAAGCACCTGGGAGCCTGATATCCATATAAACTGCTTGCCACAAAAGCACGTCTGGTCGTCTCACGGTGCAGTGATGTGGCAAAAATATATTCTGCTATGGGGTGTCTGCACAAAGCAAGTTTCACAGTCTCAGGATCGGGGCTTTTCACTTTCTGTGTTGTCTAAATATCAAGAGTATTGCATCCCATTTGTTTTCAGCTGATCGAGTCTCTGTAAAGACAGTGCTGTGCTCAGGGAGAAGCACTGAACTGGAGCCTGAAAAACCTCCTTTTGCCTGAATACACTTTGTGATTCCTCAGCTGAGAATCAGGATTGAGAAATAATTTATATAATTTTTTCTTCAAAAGCATTCTGTAAAAATGACTTAATTATTTCTTCCATAGTAATTTGAAAATGAAAAAATCTGTCATGTTCAAAATTAGAAAGGGGTTTTACTCCCTTTTGAAGGAAAAATATAGTTCCTTAGGTTGAGGGATTTTTTTGGTGGTGGGGTTTTTTGGTGTGGGGTTTTTTTTTTGTTGTTTTGTTTTGTTTTTTTGGTGGTGTTATTGTTGTTATTACAGATTTTTTTACATTTTTAATCCTGATGCAAAAAGGCTCACTGAAGATTTTCCCTAGAATGACGACAGCCTACCATTATAGAACCACTGCCTGTTGTTAGGGTTAGCATCACACTGATACATAGCGGGGGTGATATGCATTGTAGAAATGGAGAGATTGAGGATCTACTGCATTGAGCACAGCTGTGAACTATGAAATCTTCTGTATTTCTTCCAGTTTAAGTAGGCATCTGTTCATTCTTTAAATCCATAGCTCATGGGTTAATCTTTTCTCAGGCAGAGACAAAATACTGTCTTTCCTTACATGTGTTCTACTTGGCTGTATTCAGTGCAGAACAGTGTTGTGAGGAAAGGTGCTGGGTGGGAACTGGAGGAACATTGTGAGGAGGTGTGGAAGGATTGTATTTGTTATTTAATGTATGAATGAGCAGCTTCTAGTCTGACTGCTAATCACCTATATTAGAAAAATTCAGATCACATTACGCATCTCCTAATGAAAGCTCATATTTCAAGTGAACAAAAAATATCGGGCAGTGTAGCAGACACCCAGTCATGTGCATGTTTGGTGGAGTTATGTGATCTACATCAATGACCTCTGTGGACAGTGCAGCTTGAAAATGTTTTTGTTATTAAACCCACAAGGAGCCAGAACCACGTGTAAAATTATAAAGTATCAGCTCACACATCCCTCAGGTGCACATATGTCAAATCATCTCCAAAGCTAGTTGCAAGCCAAGCTTGAGGAGATACTGACTGATTACACCACCAGCAGCTACATTCAAGTCTGTGGGGCTTTTTAGGCTGTCTCGATGTTTTTGATGGAAGGATGTTAAAATATCTCAGAAAAATTAATGTTTTTCAAATAATGGGACCAGCTTTCACCTGATAGCAGAGCATTGTTGCACTTTCCACAGCCCAGTGAAAGGTGCTTTGTGCACAAAGTTGGCTACCCCCACGAGCCACGCTTTGGGTACCACTGTTCCAGTTGCTTATCTCTGCACAGTGCCACTGGTGAATTTATGGCTTGCCCACTGCCTGCAGTCTGCCTAAACTGTTAATGTATTCTCTTCCCTATCAAAATCAATTTGGCTAGTAGCACTTCATTTGAGGTTTGCTCTAGTTCATATAATTGTGGCTCTCTACTGGCTGATTTGAAATTATTTTGGCAACTGTCTCCTTTCATTGGCCAGTATCACTGAAGCTGTAAGAGTTGGGTGTGAGTCAGTAGACTCATCCACTATGCTAGACTCCAGCAGACTCTTTACAGAGATACTGTTTAATTTAATCCAAGCAGAGATTCTCCAAAGCTAAACAGCATGAGGGTTGGCAGCACCAACAAATAGATGTAATTTATGATATCTTCACTATCCAAACAACTTGTTAGCAAAGCTTGCTTCTTGACAAATGGCTAGCTTCTTCCATTAGCAAGAACATGATTCTACAACCTACAGGAGAATTACTACAGGCTAGAAATTATTATTTTTTTAAAGTAATCAATGATAATTTTTAGATATATTCATTGTGGAACTGATGTCTTGTTTCTTTGAGAAAAATAGTTGTGTTTTTTCTTGTGTATTCTATTATATTCCAAAAGTCATGGTAGTCTGGTGATGTCCCCACTGACTGGAAAAGGGGAAATATAACCCCCATCTTCAAAAAGGGAAAGGTGGATGAACCTGGAAACATTAGGCCAGTCAGTCTCACCTCTGTGCCTGGTAAGATCATGGAGCAGATCCTCTTGGAGGCACTACGGAGGCAGATGAATAATGATGAAGTGAATGGCTACGACCATCATGGCTTCTCCAAGGGCAAATCATGCCTGACTAACCTGGTGGCATTCTATGAGAAGGCCACAACATCAATAGACGGGGGTAGAGCAACCAACATCATTTACCTGGACCTGAGCAAAGCCTTTGACACTGTCCCGCATGACATTCTGGTCTCCAAGCTGGTGAAATATGGGTTTGATGGATAGACAATTCAGTGGATAAAGAACTGGCTTGATGTCTGCTCCCAAAGAGTAGTTGTCAATGGGTCCGTATCCAACTGGAGTCCCTCAAGGATCAGTACTGGGACAAGTCTTTTTTAACATCTTCGTCAGCGGCATGGACAGGGGCATTGAGTGCACCCTCAGCAAGTTTGCTGACGACACCAAGCTGTGTGGGGCAGCTGACATGACAGAGGGAAGGGATGCCATCCAGAGGGACCTCAACAGGCTGGAGAGGTGGGCCCATGCCAACCTCATGAAGTTCAACAAGCCCAAATGCAAGGTCCTCCACCTGGGATGGAGCAATCCCAAGCACCAATACAGGCTGAGCAGTGACTGACTTGAGAGCAGCCCTGAAGAAAAAGACTTGGGAGTACCGGTGGATGAGAAACTCAACATGAGCCATCGGTGTGCTCTTGCAGCCCAGAGGGCCAATCATATCCTGGACTGTATCAAGAGAAGCGTGGCCAGCAGGTCAAGGGAGGTGATTCTCCCCCTCTACTCCACTCTCGGGAGACCTCACCTGGAGTACTCTGTCCAGTTCCGGACC
>JAAGNO010029289.1:79781-105613 GCA_033439905.1 Ceryle rudis
TGGGAGGTGTCCCTGCCATTGGCAGGGGGGTTGGAACTAGATGATCTTTAAGGTCCCTTCCAAGACTGACAATTCTAATATTCCTTTACCACTTTTTCTGTATGCCTAGTTTAAAAATGAATTCCTTCATCTCCAGCCATCCCTTAAGGTTTCTTTTAAGCAGGGCTGGTTTAAGCATAAAAATTGTGTGAAAGCCTGCAGGTGATCCTCATATTGAATGACTGATGTGATTTTTATTTTCTGGAATGCAGATACCAAACACCTCACCTGCAGTGTTGAATTGTTCCATGCAGAGGTAAGAAGAGGTGGACCTTTATAAATTTTAGTGCCTTCAGTGACTTGAAGCAAACTACAAGAAGCTTCATACATTCAGGTATGGTGTACCTAAAGATGTAAATTAGTGTCTACATGTTTCAAACACCAGTTACTCTGACTTAATTTTTGTGTGTGCTGAGCTGGAAGACAGTACAGACATCTTTTCCCTGTCCTTACATGATGTTACACCTCCTAAGAAGGGCTTATGTGCTGCTAAAGGTCTGGTGCAGGAGAACTGCATTTCTCTCCCTGTCTGTCTCACACTCCCAGAGTGGCCTTTGGCCAAGCTCATGATTTCTCCTGACTCCATGCTTGCTTAGTGACATTGTGGTAATGCTGTCTCTCTTCTTCCCCCAGCTGTTGTAAGAAATGTATTGATATTTGTAAGGTAGTCAAAAATGACCACTGGGGCATATACATTCTTTGCCTCTAGGGGAGTAGTCAGTTAAATGCACACAGGGCACAAAGATTTGGTAAAAAATGAAACCTCTGTGAATTTATTCCATTTAATTGTATTCCATATTGTATTTTTGAGTACCTTCTTATAAAATGGTGCATAATCTTTAATGAATACAAGACTATAAGGTCTCCTTTGGATTTAAATTCTAGTATTTGCATAAATTTAGCTCCATAAAATTATTTTATTGGCAAATCAAAATGCACACACAGATGTACCTTTTAAAGCTTAATTTTGTAAACAAGGCATCATATTCTGCTGTCAGTGAAGCTGGCATAACTCTATGGTAACATCAATAGATTAACTTGAGATTTATATTTGGGTAACTGGGAGCAGCATTTGGCCTAAAGACTCCAGAGTGAGAAGCATGTAATTAGTCATCTGCCCAGCAAGCGCAGCCTATTCAGAAAATTTACAACTAGAGTAAAAATTTTGTGCCAATCAATTTTTACTCTGCTTTACCATCTACATTTTTCATCCCTCTCTCATTCTTCTGTTAGTTAAATAACTTTTTTCTTTTCTTGCTTGCACATCAGGGAGCTCATAGATTCTTGTTTTTTCCAGATAGAAAGTCTTAGTGCTATTTTTATATGGACAAAGCACCATTAATTTAGTTTAGTAAGAGATTATGTACAGACAGAGCAACAGCCTAATCAGGGTCTCAAGGGCTTTGAAATATTAAGCCTGATTTCTGTTGCAAGTTATTTCTGTTATCTACCTTTCTGAAGAAAACATGCTCAGTAAAAGGAATACCTTATAAATGGCTTCATTGCTTTAAGACCACTACAAAAATTCCTAGCTGATAAGTAGTGTATTTTGTCTGTCAGTCAACCGCAAGTGAGTATATACACATATCCTACATTAAGCTAAACTTAATATACGATAAGTAGCTATTTTCCTTTGTGAAGAGATTTCTATTCAAGCAGCAGCATGCAGCCACATGCCACAGTCTGGTGCTAAGTTACCTATCACTCTTTAATCATTTGGTAGATACTGGACTGGCTGTCCAGTGGTATGTGACCTTCAATTTTTCTTCCAACAGCATGTGCTGGGACTTATATTTTTAAGTTTTTTGAGTCACTGAAACAAATACACCAATACTGATGGGGTTCAAAAATTTAAATTTAAAATTGTATCTTTGGGCTAAAAGTAAAATCAAAAAATAAAACTACCTTGAAAACTCCAAGATTAAATCCTTTGAGCATTTTGCTAAAATATATAAAGGCTACTACAGGCTAATGAAATCATGCTTTAAATGCCTGCTAAGAATCCTAGGTGGAATAAGTAAAATGGCCTCATCTTCTGAAACGTAGTGTTGATATAGAATTATTACAAGTACAGTGCATTAGCTTCTGTAACTAATGGTGACCTTTGCTTTAAGCAACACTTGCTGAATTTGAAATAAAATTTATTTCTGGAAATAGATTGCATTTTACCAAAGAGGAAGGACATTCCAGTAGGTGACAACCTTCACTGTCCCAGGGCAAGTTGGAGAAAAGGCAACATATCCTGAGACCTAATTCAGGATCATACCCGGGACAGTTATTCACTCATTATTTTGTTAGTATTTTTCATCAATCGGGCATTATAAAGGAATTTAAAAAACAAAGAGACAAAACAATGAAAGGAGAAAATCACTATGCATTATTAGGCACTCCCTGAATTTAGAGTTGATATCTTTGCCATGTTTTGGATTCAATGAAATTGTTGAGGATGAACACATCAGCACATCAACTGTGTTCTTTCAAAGTAAGCTTCTCTTACCAGTACTTCCAGCTGTCTCGGTCTGCAGGCTCCTTGTTTGTCTTAGTCCCATAGCTCTTAGCTGGCATCATATTTATGCAGGGTCTGACTCCTTCCATGTGTTAATTAACCTGTGGCATCAGCAGAAGTCCGTGGCAGGGGATGACTGCTGTGTTGGGGGCTGGATGAAGCCTGAAAGGGACATGTAGGCTGTGATCCGAGAACAGGACAGTAAATGCTGTGCTGGGATTAGGCTAAGGTTTCTTGAGGGATAATATATTCTGGCCACCATTATTATTCTGCACACCTTGGGTTTAAAAACAGGAGGTGGAGAGAAAAAGAAGGAACTTTTCACTGCTACATTTCAGCTGTGGCATGATGGCTCTGCTTTCAATCTCTTCTGTGATAATAACTTCAGAAAGAGAGAAAAACACTGTAAAATGAATTGGACAAAACGTGTGTATCACTTGTTACACAAAGGGCTATTATTTCTCACTGCATGTGTACTTACCATTAGAAAAGTTTTAAGGATAATGTAAAAAATGAGATGACAGCTGCCAAAGGCATTTTAAGATTAACTAGCATAATTGCACTTCCAGATGGAGGGAAGTTCAGAAACAACTTGCTGTTTTCTGACCTTAGGGTGGTGAAGGTGATGTGTTCAGTCTCTGGAAGAAGCATTTATTTCTTTGTTCAGTAAGTGTACCTTTATTCCTTCCCCACTTGCTGGTTTATTGCCACAGCAGTGGCATTGGCACAGCACCTGGAGGGAGCCGTTTGTCTGTTTTGTGAAGATAAGGTTGCATCATGGAAGATGCCGAGCAAGGGCAGGGGAATTGAGGCAAGGGAATGGGGCATTAGACAGCAACTACAAATAAAGTGAGGTGAGCACAAGCACCTGTTTCTCAAATGAATCCTTATGTTTGCAAACTGATTAAAAGGCTGAGCTGTTTTCTTTATAGAGGTGAGGAACAGGGCAAAATGGGACTCCAATAAAGCTGATAAGGAGAAGTGGTTTTTTGGATAGTTAGGAGTTTAGATACAATTACTCTTTTGGGAGAAGATTCTTTGGTCATGTGGGAAGGTGAAAGCTGATTCTCAAAAATACCTTTCTGTTTTCCTTTCAGATAAAAAGCTTCTCTTCATTTCCAAAGAAAGCCCATGTGCCCCCTTGGCATATAATTATACTGCAACTTGCAAGTAGCCTGCTTTTAGGGATGCCATACACCAGACTTTTTGATCAGTACCGTGTGACCCACCCCAAAATTAAATTCATTCAGATAGTAAGTAATTTTACAGAGGAAGCAGTTATGCAGACTTCTCTGTTGTTCTGTGATCATGTCAATATATGCGAGAGCAGAGTATAGACGAAGCAGTTCTGGTACCTCAATGTCCTTCAGGCGTTTATTTCACCCTGCCTTTTGTCTTCCAAGGTATGTGATACTAGATGCTGTCTTGCAGTCATTCACCAGCATCATGTGTTGGGTACCACAGGTGAACAAATGCAGGCAGAGGGAGCAGCATGAGCCCAGGGCTACTCACAGAAGCGAGGGTGGGGCTATGTCATCATTCACCCAAGAGCCTGCTTCCCTCAAGATGAGGTGTCAGTGCAGAGTGCATGCTCACCTAGGAGATGCCATGGTCCTTCCTTTTAGACAAGGACTGCAGCAACCCCTGGCTTTTGCATTTAAAGGCAGATCAGTATTCACCTCCCAGTTATGGTGTACATAGCTCCTCCTGAGACCAATATTTCTTCTGTAGTGATAGAATTTGAAAATACTATAATTTGTGGAAATCCTGTTACATATTTAAAAGTATTAATTGGCATATATCAGTCTCTCAGTTCTCTGCAAATATAATTACTTAGGATTTAAAGGGTTCTGCACTCATTAGGCCAGGACCTCTGGTAGTCAGAGAAATATTGAAGAGAATATGTATTCATGTATGTGGCTCCTAAATAGTATACATTTGTCATCAGTAAGAATATTGTGGAAACTTCTCTGCTGACAAGACTTCCTGGTCTGCTCTCTGTATCTCATGGTCAAAAGGGAGTGTCTTTGGATGTTTGCAGATAACTATGGAGCAGAAACATAAAGATCTAATTAGACTACAGTAATTAGTGATCAAAAATAGGAGATTCTTTAGTACAGTATTGGAAAAAATACACATTTCAAGAATGAGGCCATCACCTCTATCCTTCCAGGTTTTGAGTATTAGTTTTGGTTTTAAATTATTATGACTAATTAAACAATACAAAAAGTGAAAGACTTTGAAACGAGGCAGGCAGTCTTTGAGCTTCCTGCAGTCATTGCAGGATATTAGGCCATAGAAGCATAATGGCAATCCTTTGAAGGGGTATAAATTTATAATATTAATGTTCTGACTAATATTCCAGATAAAATTTTAAAGCCTGTTGATCATTATTTTAGACTTTGTATGAGCATCAGTAAGATGCAATCATGGTTTGTTCTAATAAACACCTCAAATATTAAAACAGGTAATAGAAACATTTTGAAGGTACAATTTTGAGCTAATATTCAGATCCTCCACTAAGGTAAATCCATTTTCTTCTGAGTTGTGTGGTCCTTTCTCAACCTTGCATTTGCAAGGATTTTAATGGAAGGAGCTCAGACACCCTTGGAATGAAACTTAAACTGGAAAATTTTGGTGCAAGGTAGATTTCAGCATCACCTCTGGCTGCTGTGAAGTGTGCAACTCCTAAGGACTCTGTGTGATTCTCTAAGAAATTTAACAGTATTAGATGACTGGGTCATCTGAAGGATATTTCATAAAGGGTAATAATGGAAACTGTCAATTTAATAAAAAAAATTGCACTGATTTTCTTGTGCTATATTCTGATTTTGATTTTATGATGTAGATACATATCTTCATAGTTATGCTGTGGAGATATTTAACCATAAACTACACTGTTACTTTCAAAGATTAAAGAGGTTTCTAAATCCTTTATAAAGCACCTTTGAAAAAAGGCATCAGTGAAATTTATGAATAGCAAATATGTGAATCTATAATACATTTCTAAAAATTACAATACAATTGTAGTATTTATATCTTTTAACAAAGCATAAGAGGAATCCGAAGACTATTTTAACATAATTTTATTCTTCAATTAAAATATTCATTATCACCTTTCATTATTTCAACTCCCTGATCATGATGAAAAATGCAAATTATTTGAATTCACTTATTCAGATTCACATAGAAAGGAGAAAGTATTGAATCCTACTGTGTATGAGTGACCACAGACAATTTTCATAGTAGTGTTTCACAGTAGTGTTGCCCCAGACAGGATTCTAACTACGGCTTCAGCATTTTTAATTAAAATGTGCAGACCTTCCTCCACAACAAAAGGACAAGGACCAGAATTCTAGTAGATGACTCATCATGAAAATGAGAATTATGATGGTGTTCCACATTTTATAGGGTGCACATTTATTCCATTGTAATACAACCCTCACATACCTACATTTCAGCTTTATGAAGTTTTATGTACTGTATCATATAGAAGGAAAAAAAAAAAAAATAGGAAAGCCCTGGATTTCATTCCCTAGTTGTTCTCATTGCTTTTAGAGAAATGCTAGAAAATGACACTCAATCTCATTAATAAGTAGAACTGGTAGGACTGTTAGAGCTTTTTTGGGACTGCTGATATTCACAGGGCTTGCTCACTGCAAATGACTTCTGCTTTCTGCTGTTGTTGCCATTGCTCGCTCATTTTCAATTTTCATTCTTTCCATCTCTCTTCTACCCATCTGATCCCTCTGTCATTAAGATTAGTCTTTTTTGCCTTTCACAGACTTCTCCTTACTATCACAGTCCTTGTCTTTCTACCCTACAGACACTCCTGACTCCACTGATCTACTTCTTCCCACTTGTTTCTCTTGATTTTATTCCTGTGTTTTCTCTTTCTTCTGCAGAAAAAGCAGAATGGTTCCCGCCTACCTGCACATCCCTTAGACTACACCTGCTCTGCTAAGCACACCATAACAGGCTTGATGAGGTAAATATTTACTCATGTCCTCAACAGAGTAGTTTGCTGAGGTTGTCTGAGAACGAGAAAGCTTTCAGAGGGCTATCTGTAGATTTTCTCTTCTACCACCGTCTCTTACCTGGAAACATTAAGGTACATGAAATATCAAAGAAGCAGTACATGAAATATCAAACAAGCAAAATGTAGTTGTTTTGTGTATTTGTCCAACTTAAAATATCTGGGCATCTTTGTTTGCACACTTGTTTTGGCTTTGAGCTTTTTGGATTTTGGGTGGTTTTTTGTGTTAATTTATTTATTTTTACTACATCTTTGTACTGTCTATTTACTGGAAAAATAAGGGGGGAAAACAGTCACGGACTTCCGGTAACCGGTTCACCAGTAAGAGAAGATTCACAATCTGTTCCCTAATGACCTGTGTTCAGTTTGTTTCACTTTACAGTCCAGCATGACTTAACAGCATACGATATCACATTGTTCTCACAGACTCTTGTCCTGCTGAAGGACTACCACCACCCCAACATCTGCGGAAAAGTAGCATGGTGAGCTATAGGCAATCCAGGAGACTCGTGGAAAGCATGGAGGGTAACTTCTTAATCCAAGTAATAGACAACCCAACCAAAAAGGGTGTGATACTGGACCTGTTGGTCACCAAGTGAGCTAACTGGTGATGGCAAGGTTGCAGGCAGCCTGGGCTGCAATGATCACAGACTGGTGAAGTTCGCAGTCCTGAGGGATATGGGTCTGGCAAAGACAGGACCCTACATTTTAGAAAAGCAACTCTTCAGCTGTTCAAGGCATTAGTCAATAGGACCCTCATAGAAATTGCCCTCAGGGACAAGGGAGCAGAACAGAGCTGGCAGATCTTTAAGGATGCTTCCCATTGAACACAAGAGTTCTCAATCTCCGGGTGTAAGAAAAAGACAAGGAATGGGGTCAGGAAGGCCAGAGTGTGACTGGAGCTGAACTTGGCAAGGGATGCAAAGAATAATAATAGTCAGGTGAAATCCCTGGTGACTGGAAAATGGGAAAATTTCCACCCATTTTTACAAAGGGTAGAAAGGAGCACCCCAGGAACTACCAACCTGTCAGCCTCACTTCTGGCCTGGGAAGATCATGGAACAGATCCTCTTAGAAGCTCTGATAAGGCACACAGAGGACAGAGAGGTGATTTGAGACAGCCAGCATGGTTTTATCCAAGTCAAGTCCTGCCTGATCAACCTAGTGACCTTCTATGATGGAGTGACTGCATCAGTGAACAAGGGAAGAGCCATGGATATTGCCTGTTTGGACTTCTGTAAAGCCTTTGACTCATAACATCACTCCCTCTAAATTGGAGAGATATAGATTTCATGGGTGGACTGCTTGGTGAATAAGGAATTGGTTGGATGGTCTCATACAGAGTGTAGTGGTCAACGGTCAATGTCCAGATGAAGACTGGTGACAAGTGGTGTTCCTCAGGGGTCCATATTGGGACCAGTACTATTTAATATCCTCAGGAATGACATAGTGGGATTGAGTGCACCCTCAGCAAGTTTGCAGATGACACCAAGCTGAGTGGTGTGGTTTGATACACCCGAGGGACAGGATGCCATCCAGAGGGACCTGGACAAGCTTGAGAAGTGGGTCTGTGAAAACCTCATGAGGTTCAACAAGGGCAGGTGTAAGGTTCTGCACGTGGGTCAGGGCAGCTCTTGGTATCAATACAGGCTGGGGAATGAAGAGATTGAGAGCAACACTGCGGAGGAGGACTTGGGGTTACTGATGAATGAAAAGCTGGACATGAGCTGGCAATGTGCACTCACAGCCCAGAAGGCCAACTGTATCCTGGGCTGCATTATAACCATGGCCAAAAGGTTGAGAGAGGTGAGTCTACTAAGCTACTCCACTCTGGTGAGACTACACCTGGAGTCCTGTGTGCAGCACTGGAGTCCTCAGCACAGGAAAGACATGAACCTGTTGGACATCTCTCCTATGAGGACAAGTTAAGGGATTTGGGGTTGTTCAGCACTTAAAGAGGGCCTATAAGAAAGATGGGAACAGTCTTTTTAGGAGAGCCTGTTGCAACAGGACAAGGAGTAATGGGTTCTTTTTAAACTAAAAGAGTGGATATTTAGAGAGGATAGAAGGAAGACATTTTTACTGGCCCAGGTTGCCCAGAGAGGCAGTAGATGCCTCATCCCTGGAAACATTCAAGGTCAGGCTGGACAGAGTTTTTAGCAACCTGATCTAGTTGAAGCTGTCCCTCCTCATTGCAGGTGGGTGGGATTACTTTACCTTTAAAGGTCCCTTCCAACCCAAACAATTATTTGCTTCTATGACTGGCAGTGTCTGCTTCAGGCACCACTGGGCAACTTGAATGAGTCAGAAGAACACACCATATACTTTGCAAAAATTCAGGTTTTACAATTTCCTTTCCTGAGAAGAGACAGATTACCACCAGCTAAAGCTGTGCTCAATTATGGAAGAAAAAAATCAAGTGTTATAATTGTGGGTGTTTATCACAGTTACAGTTTTTTTCTATTCATAGAAATTTGATCTGAACAGGGTAAATCTGTGCCCACAATACAAATGAGATCATCTGCAAACAAAGTAAATGGAAGAGATACTTTTTATGGCTTTGTTTGATAACTCTTCTGTTTGATGAACTAGTCTTTAGTTTCTGTTTTTCTTATGTGCCTTCATGTTAAAGCAAACACAGTGTATAATAACTTTTCAATTAGAACAGGTTCTGTTTGAGTAGGAAAATAAGCAAAACTTCACTGATGACTAGTCATGGTAGTAGATTTGTAGACTAGGATCTCCAATTAATGTCTATGATGGAATTCTGTCAGTGACAGCAACAGGAGTCCCTGCAATTTGCTTAATGTTTTGTCATACTAAGGCAACAAAAGTTCTTCCCAGCAAATTAGAACACCTCTCCACCATTAGAAGACCAATCTTTTTCAAAAAGCTGGACCTTTTCATCAGTATGCTCCCCAGTAAAGGAAGCTCTTATGTGAGAGCAAGCTGATGTATTAACCCATGCTCAGCCAGCTGTGCATTGATTGGTGAAAGAATAAGCAATGTATCAAAACCACGAATATTTGGGAAAGGACTATGCTAGAGCGTGATGTACATAAGCTATATTCCACTGAAAGGTGAGGCAAGGGTCAGTCAGGGAATGAGGAATCTGTAACAGGAACTATCAAATACTAATAGAGCACTTTTTGTAGTTTATGGTGGCACCTAGACAGCAGCTTGGTAGTCAATGGCAACTGGAAAAAGCTGGTGGAAAGTATGTAGAGTCATTCTTCACCTCTCCAAACACTTAACTCTTTCCCCTCTTTTTCCCTACCCACAATGTTAACTAACCTCATTTATAACCATTCACGCAAGCTGGGTCTTCTGCAATTGGGAAAACAGTTCCCAGCTGGTTACTAAGCCTTCAAGTGGAAATGTAGCATGTGCTCAGTTTAACAATGCTCGTTTCAGCAGTTTCATCAGCACAGGCAAGATACTTTCAAAACTCCTTGAACCCAAAGAGTTGTTGCTGGACTGCTTATGGTTTACTTGTCTGGCCCACAAACTGAAGCTCACTAGTCACATTTGACTTTCTGCATTAAGGAGGAATAGGTGTTTCATCATCATGCCCAAAACAGTGAGGTTGGTGGGGACCAGAAGGAAATTGGGAGAGCATCACAAGTCCTGTCAGTGCCTGCATCAGGGTTCTGCAGACGCCCTGTGTCCAGTCAGCACCCTTGCATCCCCTTCCAGAGAATGAACATTTAAAAAACTCTCCGATTTTTTTTAGAAGATGACTACCCAGAAGAGCAGGGCTACAGATGAGAAAGCAATAAAAGTTTCACAGGACCAGAGAAAGAAAACAGATCATGACTCTGATTGCTAGGCAGCATTGTGAATAGGAGACGGCAGCCCTTGATTTTCTGAACTTTGCTCTCTCCCGTTTGTGCAGTTATGTTGGTGAAGAAGTTAGGCTCCATTATCAGTTGGAGGTGTCACTATTTTGCTGCAGATGTAAAACTGACTACATTGTACATGAAGACAGGTTTACATACTGGGTTTCAGTTGTCTCTGAGCCTTCCAAATGAAAAGGTTGCTGGTTCCCTCTCAGTCCATCACAAAAAAAATTATGCAGAAGTTTATACCTTAGGTTTAGGAGAGAAGTCATGGGAAGAGTGCACATCTGCCTCCTCCCTGCTCTTTCCCACTCAAGGAGCTGCTGTCTGGTCTGCCTGGGGTGATTCTCACTGGCATGACTTTAACCTAAGATGGCCTCTGCTGTCTACAGGAAACTCCAGTGTCGTTGTTTTTACATTTGTTTTCACAGATGGTAAACATCTAAAGTGTTTAATTCTACAATTATGAAATAACACATAACCTTGTTTATGGGTTAGTAATGTTTTCTTTTTCTCTCTTTTTATTATCTGATACAATGCCTTGTTTAAGACTGTTAGAGGAAGTACAGCTTAGCAGAAATGGTATTGTAAAATGAGGAAGACATGCTGCTTAGTCTAGTTGGATGTGAGCCTAAGACACTTTTCTCGTTAAGTTTAAAGTAAAATGCCTTTCATACACATAGGGAAACTTTAACTTATTCAATTTTCCTTACTGCAGAATGTCCCTCGCTGATTGACCCATGCTGCTATGCTTTTGTTATAAATCATAGCCAGAGTGGGAACATTGAACTGATATGCAGCTCTATTCAAATCACGCTTGCTTTTCTACCTCTAGGGAGCTTGCTTGTTATGGATACTTGCAAGTTATAAATAGGACAACATATAACAAGTTTCATTGCAAAGATATGCAAGAAAATATTTTCACTGTAGGGAGAGAATCTTTAAAAAGAGCCTTTCAAATTTCCTGCTTTGGTACATACTTCTGCTGTTCCCTGTCCTGAGTATCCAACTCAACCAGAGCAGTAGGATTCAGCTCTTCAGAACATGCCGCTTCTTTCCCCTGCTTTGACAGCATTTCAGTTTGTTCACCTGCAGAAGCAGGAATTTCTCTTCACCTAAATTATACTTTGAGGACCTATGCACAGCCAGCATGAGATAGCATTACCACACAGGACAAGGGCTGTCTCTGTCAGTGTAAAACATCTTTGAAGGTGTTTGAAGCTTCATTATGCCAGAAGCAGAGGAGAAAACTAGTTATGATGTGAAGTTATATTCATTAACCTATTTTCTCTTCCTTGTTTCTCCAGATATCCTGTGTAACTATTACGGAAGGCAAAAGCTTCCCCGTTTTGCAAACATCCATTCCCCTGCTGTTACTGGTACCACAGTCTGAGCCACAGAGAAAAAAAGAAGGGAAGGGAAACGTGGTCTTAGTGCCCCGGTGAGGATGAAGGTTGCTGAGAGTGCAGAGATGGAGCATAGGTGTAGTAGGCACAAAACAGCATCTCTTGTATACCCAGCCCACCCTAAGGTATGTGACAATCATACTGCACAAGAACATTGAGATTAGCTTTCTGGACAGCTTTAATAGTTGATGGGCAGTGAGAGGAGCACTGGAGATCTGCATTCTGCTCCTGACATTGCCACTGGCTTGCTGAGTCACTCTGAACTTGCCATTCCATCTCTCTGGGTCTGTTTCTTCCCCCCACTCTGTTTTTTTATATCATTGTTAATCTTGACAGGAAGGACAACCTCTTACTGTGTATTGGCATCATGTCAGCCTTAACTCTGGTCTTAACTTGTGGTCTCCAATTGCTGCTAAAAATCTCAGAACTCCTCATATCCATAGCATTGATACTGCTGTTGAATGCAAATCTGTATCATTATATTAGTACTAACAGATTATTCACACCATTTTTTTTGTGTTCCTTCAAATTTTTGCGTGAAGTCATAAATAGGAGCAGGGAAGTACTGCTAGATCATCTAGATCATCTGGAGATGTGAAGTAGATAAACATAAATCATGGAACAATAAAATCTTAATTTTTAATGTTTTTCCTTTTCCTGGTTTTGTGATGGATTTTATTCCTTCCCCTTAAAAGTTCTACTAGTGGTTGGCTGTTACACACAGCCTCCATTAGGAGAACATACTTTGTTGCTATAGCAATTCTTTCTCACTCTGATATTTTATTGCACTTAGATGCTGCTGGCAGGGGAAAAAAAAAAAAAAGGAAAAAAAAAAAAGCAGCAAAACCCAAACCCAACAAAAAAAGCATCACTGACCTACTGACCTCCTCACAAATGGTCAGCCTCCCTGATCGCTTATTTCTAGGCAACTTTTAAATATATCTCATAGCCATCTATATTATGGTAAACACTTTGTGCTAGGCACTATCTAAAAAGGTTTATCACTGCTTTCTAAGTGGCATGCTGCACACAGCAGGACACACTGCAGCACAGTGTCTGACATAGCAGATATAGATTACTGTTAAGATAAATTCATCCTTTTTGATCTGAACATTTCACCAGCTCCAATTTGAAGTCTTGATACCGCCCTGTCAACCAAAGGGGATGTTTTTCAGCAAGGGAAGAGTTATCAAAGGTTTCCTCAAAGTTCCTTTTAGAATGGTCTCTACTAAAGCAAAGATATATACTTATTGGGGGTGAATGTAGGGTTCATCAAAAGTGCTAGACTAAAATCCCTGTAGACATAAGGCCTCTCTTCAGCATCAGATACTGAACAGAAGCTTTAAGTTTTTTCTACTGTGTCAAAACCAGATGCCTAAACCCTCAACTAATTAGGCAAGAAATGGTCGTTAATTCTGTCTTCTGCTGACTGCAGGCAGCTGCGCTTTCCCACCCAGGATGCCAGCAGTATCCTCCTGGGAGTAACTGTTCATATGGGGCTGGGACAGGGTCCAACTATGCTCCCCTGGACATGTAACACAGCCTGGGGACCAGAAAGATGACAGCTCTGTGGGAACCAGAGAGAGGGCAAGTCTGTGAGAAGGAAATGGAGAGAATCTAAGCACAGCATTCTTCTTCCACCTGCCCCAGTTCTGAAGGTAGCAACATTCTCATGGATAAGGCACTGCCTAGAAATAGTTGTGTCCATCATGTTGGGACATATGGCCTCCTGAGGGAAAGGGAGAACACAAGGTTAGCAGCTGTAGGAGAGACCATTCCCTTGCCCTTAGCTACCCTGGTGGGCAAAGCAAAGGGCATGGGAGGGAGCAGGAGAGCTGATTCCACATATGAAATACTGTCCTTGACCTGGACAGGTCCTGGGGACTCCCACCTCCACATAGCAGCATTCAGAGCAGCACAAAAGCATAGCTGCACCTAGCAGCATCTGCATGCCCATTCCAGGGCTGAGCATGTGGGAGCATGTAGCTTTCCCTTCTTTCATGGGTCCCTGTGTTACTCTGAGATACAAGTAGGGCTGGCCATGCCCCATTCCTTCTCCCTGTCTGCATTGCTGTTGGGGAATATTTCCATCAGTAAGGCCAGGAGAGTGAGTGCAGATCTCGCCAGTGCTGGCACAGCCTCTCACCTCTTTCTCTGTGGCTGCATCACAGCTCGTCAAGGAGACTCAAATAAAAAAATTGCTATTTCACAGTCCAGTGACAGTTTCTGTGGCCAGAGTGTGAGGCGTCAGGGTGCGATGGGGGAAAGCAGCATGCAAGGTCAACTGCTGCAAGACTGAACAGCAAGGAGAAAAGCCCAGCAGGGCAGGCTTTGCTGCTTGCCTTGCACTGTGCTCTTGCTGAACTCAGCTTTGTCTCACCAGGGACCTGCTGTGCATCCCAGTGCACACTAACATGCCTGGGGGGAATCAGGACAAAAGTAGCAAGTGTGTATGACAGGAGTGTAGAGGGGATTCAGAGGAACTTTGAAATGGAGCCCTTGGTGCTGGTGGGCACCACCCTGCTTTTGGAACTGGACTAGGACCTACTGATTCATTGCATGGGGAGCAACTTGTAGGCATCAGATAGCAAATCAAAAGGAAACACATAGCTTGCAGCTTGGGTAGATTTGAACCACACATCTGCATATGATCAGCTGTCATTAGCCAGGACCATTAAATTCAAGTGTTTGAATTCTACATTCCATTTTCAGCCTGATGTTATAACTCTCTTTGTTTTGTCAATATATATATATATATGCAAGAGGAGAACATATGAATAGTCCTAACTGTTTACTTACTGGTTATAGCACAGATAGGTGTGTTGCATCATTATCACAACAAAGCCCTTATTACTTAGGTGCTTAGAATTTTGGTAAATACAGGCAGGCTGAAATTTTGCATAACTGGACTCAGTCCATAGGCAGAGTTTTTGGAAGCTGGAAGTAAAATGTAGTCAACAATCTTTGAATTGTGTGTGTTTCAATGACATATATTCCCCCCAAAACACAGCATGTTGTTGTTTATCCTTGTACTAACATAAAAATGGGTGAGCTGAGTCATTTAAACTGCCTTGTTTTGTAAATCTTACAAAGATTTACAAATAAAACTAAAAAATGGTGCAATTTTGAAGTAAACCATTTTGTCATGATAAAACAACATATCTTTTTCCAGATCTTTTTCCGCACATATACAAAGGAGACTGAGGTGTTTGACTCAATCGCTTAAAATATCTGGGTTTTTCTGAGTGCCTACAGATTGATTTTAAACTGCAAGAGTTTTTGCTGTTACCTCACTGGCAGCCATAGAGTTCCTAAGGAGACACTCTCCCCAAGAAAGCAACCATCTCTGGTGTTAGGTTCTCTGTTGCAGGATCTCTTGTTTCCCAGCAGGCTTGTCTGGCATTTACCATGCAACAGATGCTGGTCATTAAAGCCTTGAGGTGAAGGTTTTTAACTCAGCTGCAGTTTGCTCAATGTTTTCCAGCTGCTAAAAGATTTGAACCCCTGTTACTTTTTATTATTCATAAGGGTGGATCACGGTCTCCCATCATACAAACCCTGCTGAAGCTTGGAAACCAGCAGTTAAGGGCACACTTTCTGCTCACCAGCATATGGTTGAAGGGAAGAGCAAGTGAATGGGGTCTCGAAGCAGAGGTCTGCTCCCACCTCCCACTGCAGTTGGGTTTCACTAACTTTCCTGCTTCCATAGCTTGGTTCCCCTTTCCTCATACAAAGTAAGTACCTATAATTATTTCTGTTTTACAGAGGACTGCAGTTTGCCCAAGATTAAAGAGGAAGGGAGAACACAAATGACCAGAACTGAGATTTCAGCCCTCATTCAGATTATTTGATTTCACAGCGTCAGTGTTGCTCTCCTGCTACACTACCTTTGGCAGGTAAATTCTAACTGAACTCTGTAGGGAAAATTAAAGCCCCCACCAGTTTAGATGTCAGCAATATTAAATAAAAAAACCCCTATCTACTAGAAAGGGCTGTCTGCTATTAGCTGCTATGTAAGGATCATGAGAGTTGCATTTCTTTGAGCAGCTGGGAAATACAGATTTTTAAATTCAAATTTTTTCATTTATGAATTTATTACATACTTTCTTAGAATTGCCAGAAAGTTACTTGTCATGAATTTCCATGGTGGATTTCACTTAAAAAAAAAAAAAAAAAAAAAAAAAAAATTACAAAAAAAAACCCCAAAAGCTCTGGTATTTTCATTTCCTATATTTCTTGTCCATCAGGAGAAGGTTTTTAACTTGTATGTGCAATCTCATAAAAAAAAAGTTTAACAGTATTTAAGAGGCTGATTACAGAATATTTCATAATAATAAATGTAACCAATGAGATTCCAAAAAGCTAATAATAATTTCAGAATTCACGACATAATATCTGTAGTTAATAACTGCCTCAAGGACTGTATCTGTGACTACCTGCTGCAGTGGCTATACAACTTAGTGATGTTAAACATCATGAAGTGTATCAGAGGAATGTCATTCTGACAAGATTTTGTTGTTTTCAGTAAATATGCCCCAAGTTGAGAACATAAACCTAATCAGTTTGCACAAATCTCATGTCGGACAAATACAGTGAGGCCAGACCTTCCACCTGCAACTGGTTGTCTAGCCAGTACTGTGGATGTGACTGTTGAACTCATGTAATGAGACACTTCAGTACAGCACCTATTGCAGCTGTGAACAAAACCTGAGTGTGAGGTGCTGCTGCCATCCATCTGGCAGAGTGATGCTGCTGTGTCCATAGCTGGAAGTCTTAGCTGCTGACCCTGCTTTATCAAGAGCCTCCCGAGTTAACCTGTACAATCAGTGATCTCTCTCTTTGCTTTAGTTCACCACTTGTAAAATTAATAATAACGGTTGCCCACGTCCAGATGTGTTAATGTTTATGATATTTAGGTTCTCTAGTGAGGACCACAAGGGTCTCTCTTCTGTGGTCAGTATCATACCATTTATCCGGGTTTCTTCACAGCTGTATTCAGAGCAGGGAACCTCTCTATAAAGCATACCATTGTCTCAAGGTCTTTCCACTTTCATTCTGTGTCAAATGCAAGGATTCTTTTAAGAGTCAGGGATGTTATCCTACTTGCAAGTTCCCTGGCTTTGTTCACACCAAGAGAAAGTACCATCCTAGGAAACTTCCTGCTTGCAATCTGTCATCAGGTATGCTGTGGGAGGGGACAAAACAAGATGCAGTGACCTTTGTATGAAAAATACAACTAAGGTGAATTAGTTGGCTAAAAGGGACAAGTAAGAGAGTTCAAAGGATCAATATAACTCACAACAAACATTAAGGAAAAGCTCCTTAATGAGTGCCACACCACAGCTGCAAAACAGCAACAGCCCAGCTGTCAATGGATTTCATGTTAGAAAATGTAGAGGTAATAAACCGATCTTAATACCTAAGTAATTAACAGTGAATTGTTTTTAATATGACAACTAACACTGAGCTATGACTACCACTGTAGCATTAGCAGCTGAGCAGCTGTATTATTATCTGTGGTTTTTCCTGTGTAATCTTTTTAGTGTGAAATGTCTTTAATTTTAGTTTGCTGGAAGAGTTGTGAAACAGCGATGGAGTCGCCAGATATAAAATATCCACTACTGTACAGAACACATGCTTCCATTTATACAGGGTAGTGCTTGTGAACAATAGCCTGTTATCAACTGCTTTAAGTAACTTATGTGCTGCAGTTTTTTGTGCTCTATTCCAGAAACAATAACTATATATCTCCCCGAACCCTAATGTATCCCTTTGTAGGAAAAGCAAGAAGAAATAACAAAAAGTGTTTCTTCTTATAACACGGAACAGCCTGGTATAACAGATACGTTGAGAGAGCTTTGAAATGATGCTTACATAATATGAGGCTATGTTTACATCTTAGTACAGCCCCATCAAAAAAATCTGTCTCCCTGTTCAGAACAAATTATTTTACCTGAATATTTAGAAGGTATCTCCTTAAAACCACACTTGCATTTTTAAGCCTTGTGAAGCAAAGGCAAGTGGAAGGTGTAGTCTCAAGTTTTGAGAGGATATATTAACTTAAGCTGAGTCCACCGCACTCAAATCATTACACATTAAACTTTCAGGCGCATCAACATGCAAAAACTCAGTAAACATCATGTAGTAACACACAGTGATGCAGTTACTCTGGGCTATCATTCATGCTGTTGAGGAGTTGAATCTATCACATGCTGATGTTATGAACCATCAGTTTCCATCAGAACATAAATACTTGGTGCTGCAGCAACATAGGATCCATATGGATTATGCTCCTCTGTTTCAACATTTTTCTTGTTTTCTGGGGATTCGGAGCACAGTCTGTCTTGCTTTAATTTTCCTGTGAACTTTGGAACTCTTGTCTCACTTGGCATAGTGATGTATGCAAGATTACATTTATGATTATATAACCCATGTTTTTAGAGATAATATCGCAGAAAGAAAAAATACTATTTTATGAAGGATTCCCTTCCCTGAACCTCATTCTGTATGTTCAGAACTGATGGCTAAATAATCTGTGAATTGACTTCCTCAGGGCCATGAACTACCTGTGTAGCTGCAAATTTGTGTGGCATAAATATAGGTGTGGGAGGTCTCAAATTTCTTATATTCATTGATTAGAAGAGTGTAGGAGGTGGGCGAGATTCTAGGTATCTGAAAGAAGCTCCAACACATGAGACCGCTGCTACAGGACTGTGAGATCTTTGTTGTCCCCATTCCCTGCAGTTTATCTGTGACAGATGCCTGTATAAGAATTTTCTAAAACAAAATGTTCTCCTTCCATTATGGTCTTCTGGAAAAACCATTTTCCAGTGATACTCTGGTGTCCAGTCATTATAGTCTTCCATAACTGAGGTTCCTGAAGACTGGAGGAGAGCCAATGTCACTCGTCTTTAAAAAGGGCAAGAAGGAAGACCCTGGTAATTTCAGACCAGTCAGCTTCACCTCCATCCCTGGAAGGGTGATGAAGCATCTCATTCTGGAGATCATATCTCAGCACATGGAAGAAAAGAAGGTTATCAAGAGTAGCCAGCATGGATTTACTAAAGGGAGGTAATGTCTGACTAATCTGATAGCCTCCTATGATGGTGTGACTGAATGAGTAGATGTAGGGAGAGCAGTGAATGTTATCTACATTGACTTCAGCAAGTCTTTTGACACTGTCTCCCATAACATCCTCGTGGGTAAGCTCAGAAAGTGTGGGTTAGAAGAGCAGACAGTGAGATGGGCTGAGAACTGACTGAATAATAGAGCTCAGAGGGTTGTGATCAGTGGTGCAGAGTCCAGCTGGAGACCTGTAACTAGTGGTGTTCCCCAGCATCAGTTCTGGGTCCAATCTTATTCAACATCTTCATGAGTGACCTGGATGAAGGGATAGAGTGTACCCTCAGGAAGTTTGCTGATGATACTAGACCGGGAGGAGTGACTGATACACCAGAAGATTGTGCTGCCATCCAGTAAGATCTGGACAGACTGCAGAGCTGGGCAAAGGCAAACCTAATGAAGTTCGACAAGGATAAGTCTGGAGTCCTACACCTGGGGAAGTACACCACCATGTACTGGTAGAGGTTAGGGGTAGACCCACTGGAAAGCTGCCCCATGGAGAGGGACCTTGGTGTCCCGGTGGACAATAAGTTCTCCATGGAACAGCAATGTGCCCTTGTGGCCAGGAAGGCCAATGTTATCCTGGGGTGCAAAAAGAATAGTGTGGCCAGCAGGTTGAGTGAGGTTCTCCTCCCTCTCTACTCTGCACTAGTGAAACCACATCTGGAGTACTGTGTTCAGTTCTGGTCTCCCCAGTTCAATAGGGACAGGGAAATACTGGAGAGAGTCCAACGGAGAGCTACAAAGATGAGTAAGGGACTGGAACATCTCTCTTGTAAGGAAAGGCTGGGGCTTTTTAGCCTGGAGAAGAGAAAACTGAGAGGGGATCTTATTAATGTCTACATGTTTATCTGAAGGGTAGTTGTCAAGTAGAAGGGGCCCGTCTATTTTCAGTTGTGCCCTGTGATAGGACAAGAGGTAGTGGTAGCAAGGTGAAACACAGGAAATTCCGCCTCAACATGAGGAAAAACTTCTTCACTGTGAGAGTGCCAGAGCACTTGAACAGGCTGCCCAGAGAGGTTGTGGAGTCTCCTTCTCTAGAGACTTTCAAGACTCGCCTGGATCTGTTCCTGTGTGGCCTGCCCTGGGTATTCCTGCATTGGCAGGGGGGTTGGACTCAATGATCTCCAGAGGTCCCTTCCAACCCCTACCATTCTATGATTCCATGATTCTAATTGCCTAAACAATATGTAAAAGGTGGAAGCACAGTATGTAAAAGGTGGAAGCAAAAGAAGCTCATCTTTTGCCAAGTAGAAGGGGCTCATCGACCCTTTACACCTTTTTGTACCACGGGATTCAGATGAACATCAAATATATTCTGAATTGACTCTTACATCTGCTGTGATCTTGTCTCCCATAATAACCTTCTGAGAATTCTTTCTTTTAAAACATGCTTCTTCATTGTACAAATACATCTTTGAATATAGATGATAAAATACAGAAGTAATACTAGTGATACTGAGATTCATGAAGGCAAAAATAGGAAACAGTGAGAGAAGTGAGAAAGAAAATTAAGATGCACTGGAACTGGGCCATGTAATGGAAAATACTTGGTTTGAGCAATCGGTATTCTACTTCAGGGCACAAAGTGAAACTTTTGCTATGAAACTAGTGTGTGAAGTTGTTTCTTATGTCAAATCCCACTTAGCATATAAATTAAAAAAAAATAAATAAAAATAGATCTTGCAGTGGCTTTCCCTAGATTCTTTTTGTGATTGCCCTTCATTGTTACCACCAACGGAGAATTATTGGTGTGTTTCTGCTGGCCCTTTCATTGAAGATTACAGGTATACCTGCAGTAGTTGCCTGTTTTCTCATCCTGAAGACAAGAGGCAGAATATGGCCTTCCACGTGTAAAAATAAGCTTGCCTCACCTCTCCCTTCCCCTGGATAAAGACTTTCCATACCTGTCTGGGGACAATCTCTCCCATAGACCAGGTGACCCCTAACAAAACTCATCTAGCTGACCCCAAACAAATCTGGGGTGGAGGTCAGGAAGTGACTAGGCAAAGCCAAGTCTCTGGGTGCAACACTACTGGTGTGTACCTCTCAGTACCCCAGCACTGATCCCAAGTGGGTTGCCATGTCTCAGCAAGCCATTTTAGTGCACATCACCCACCATAACCCAAAGGTTGCTCTTGGTTGTGTTGCTGACTGATTGCATCCATCTTGAGGAGGGTAGTAGAGAAGGATGGTGGCTTTCTGCCATCTTTATCTGCCTAAACACTTTTTTTTTTTTTTTGTCAGAGAATCTATATTTCTAGAGGAGTTAAATTTTCAGCAGCAGCAACTCTGTTTAGCTACCATAGTTTTCAGGCACTGCCTTGAGATATCAAAGGCTTCATTTCAGTGGACAGTTACTGACCATTGTGGTCATGCTGGAGGTGATCCGTGCTTATAAATTTCAGGACCAAGTTGTCTCAGATGTAACACCAGAGAGAGGAGACAACAGAAATGAAAAGTAATACCTGAAATCTGGCTCTAATTAATTTTTGTGAAAGCAAAGCTTATTGTAGAGGTACGATATACTTTGCATACTCTTGCTAAATTTTTTTAATGTGACCTACATTTTCTGTTTAACTTTTTGTACCTGGTGCTTCCTCTTTGTTTCACATTATGAATGTGTGCCTGAGAAAATGTTCCTTATCTTTGTAATTTGTATAGCAGCATGATACATACAGAGTGGGAAACTGGTTTTAAAAAGGCTAGCCTTGCAGTTAGTCAATGCAAAATAAATCCTGTCTAGAGTTGCTTTCTCACATCTTCTGTGTCTCTTGTTTGTAATTTGCATGTCATTTCAGTGAAAGTCAATCCTGCAGCAGAAGACAATACTGACAGGTAGGACTCCTGCCCTGGTAATTTGTGGTCTTGATGCCCTTGATGACCAACTGGATACAATATCTAATATGCAGTGCCAAGACAGGCTCTTGCTGAGCTCAATGCAAACTACAGGAACTTGAGAGGAAGCTCACCAGGACCACTTAGCCACTTGCTGATTTGCAATTTGGGCGGTTTGGTTTTTTGTTTATTGGTTTTGGAGGTTTTTTTTGCTTAGTAGCAAAACAAAAAACACAGGAATCCCAATGACAAATGTTTTCCTAGATTCAGCAGGTTTGCCAGCATGATGAGCTTAATTAAAACTAACAGAGCATTTTGGTTATGTTGTATTCTTTCTCTCTAATGGGTTGCCCTTGCAACCTGACTTAAACGAAGCCATGTGGTGCATTTTGGAGACCAATTTATGCTGGCCTGCAGATGGTGGTGCATGTCTATCAAACTGGTGTCTGACCCACTGCTGTGAGACAGAGAAGGAGAGAGCTGTTTTCCTCTGTTGTTGCCCTTGTACAGGGTAAGCTGTCCTCTAGGAGCAACATGATAAATCTCTGTACAGGCTCAGCAGAAAACTAGAAGTACCTGCCCATGTTGACCAAGCCTGTGAAGGGCTCCATGCTTTCTCCACCACTGTAGTCTTCAGGGAGGAATCACTTTGGTCTTCAAAGGACACAGGCCCTCTTGCTCGCAAGTGCTTTGTTTAATGCTGGCTCTGTGGAAGAGATTTGTCTGCATCTATGAGCACTTTGCTCAGCAAATTACAGGGCTCTGAGGTTTTCCTCCTGACAGTTAGGACTTGTCACCGTGGCTGGGCTATTTTCTAAGTAGTGTGTGAGCATAACAGTGCCTAGATGCCTTCCATCAAGAGCTACCATACAGACTTTGAACTGACTGCTCACTGTCACTACCTCAGAGAGGTGCATGTGTATGAATTAATTTAGCCCCACAATATGGTCATGATAGTGATGTATTTATTCAATTTCACAAGCAAACCAATTAACACATAAAAGCCTCCACAGCTTCCACCAAGCCAGTGCTGAACCTGAAATCCTGGGATGCACTCTGGCTTCCTCATCTCATCTTGAGCATTCCCACAGTCTCAGCTTTCCATCCTTTCCTTTTATTTTACCTACAGCTTGGCACATGCCTCTAAATCAGGCTGACTCTAGTGACTGATGAAGAATTTCAGATGTTTTTTGGGTTAAGTGTCACACTGTGACAGGAGCTGTGCAAAACAGGTCCTTCTATAGTCATTTGATAGCTGCAGTGGATCTTGCTGTTAGTTTGCTGGGTCATGTGCCATGTCCTAGTGTAGGCTTTTGCATGGAGAAGCGTCCCATTGCTCACGATAATCCTGTCACCAGATTTGCAGAAAGCATGGGTAGATGCCATTGGTGCTGTTATTTACCTCCCTGGTGAACTAGAGGGTTAAACTGAGCTTTCTGAGGGCAGACACTGCCTCCTGAGTGGAGGAAGAGAGAGACAGGGGATTTATTTGTATGTCACCTAATCTTAACACTAAATTGAGATATTAAGGTAAAAGGGCTTGGCAGATTATCCTGCTCCTGTATTTTGCTTTCCATGTAAGTTCTGGGTGTTATTCTGTTGACAAGATAAAAGGAAAATTCTTTGACATGGTTTCTTACATCTGCCTTTCACATACCTTCCTCCTGATGCAAGGGGAGAGGTGAGTGGTGCCATCACCAAGGGCTAGAAGTCCTGTCTGGATAACTGCAGCCTTATGCACTGCTCTTGACAGGGCAGGCTGCAGCTTTTCCACAGGCAGAAGGCTATCAAACCAGCCAAAGTGAAGTGCAAGGTTGTAACGGACCTAATCTCATTAAAGAAAGTGTTAGTAGAACTGGAGATAGTATTGATTGGTACCACCTGCCTGATGACCTTCCCAAGAGGCACCTCTGGGCTCTTTAAATTCTTTGCGGGAGAACAAGGGGCTGGTTCTCAGGATGGGAAGTATCTCTTTTGTCTCTTTGCAAGTAGTTTCTGGTGCCTGCTACCTGTGAGGTAGGTGTAAATTCATGACTAACTTTCCTATGATGGAAAATATGGAGTACTTTTTTGGTGTTCTGGGATCTGCTATCTTGCAGTTTGCTTAGCAGACTTCAAGCCTGCTGCGTGCAGCTGTAGGAATTACTGTGATTTGTAAGTTCACTTTCCAAGTGCGGGGTTTTTTTGTTGTGCTTGGTCTCAAGGTGGTAATTTACAGTGAAAAGATTTAATTGTGTGTCTAGTGACTGTGTACTTGCTCTAATGAAAATGCATGGTTGTAACTTTCTGCTGGTCCAGCCTTAAAAAGTTCAAATTTGTGTGATGCTGCTGCACTTGTCCTAGCTTTTCTTTATGCTTTACCTACCATGCGTATTATGCTTGTTCTGTGCCTGTGATGGGTTCTTGTGTAGTAAGGACCATAAACTCTGTGAAGAAAGTATGGTCCCTTTACAGACTATGTGTAAGGAGTCTTAGCTTGGTACTCAAAAGCCCCTGCTGAAGTACTTATGGTCTCCCTTGATGATAAAAGTGAGGCCAAACATGCAGTTTTCTTGTGAATGGACTATTGTGTTTAAATAATAGCTTATTAGCAATCAGTGATGAATGTATGGCAGAGGGGGCTCTAGGCTAGGGATGGTAAAGAATAGTGTGCGAGGGCTCTTCCTGGCAGGAGGTGAGGGTTCTCCCTCCTTAGTGCCTGAGTCCGTGCTGCTGTGTCTGCATCCAGGTTAGAGGGGAGGGGACTTATGCTGGGAATACTGTTCTGGATTAGGAAATTATGATGTTTGGATTTTGGGGGCTTTTCTTTTTTTCTCTTTGAGTCCACAGAGCCTTGCTAGCCTGATGGCAGGGCTCTCCTCTGAACCTGCTGCAGTGGCACAGATGAAGGAATAATAAAAAACAGAGGGAGAAGAGTATGCATGTCTTTAAATTGTCCCTGTTGCTAGGGGAAAAAGTAAAGTCATGCTACTCAGTGAGTGACTTACCAAGGTGGAAGTAATATATTGAGACCTTCTGTGATAGCAGAAGATGTTTTGGGGTTTTTTTTTGTTTGTTTTGTGGTTTGTTTTTGGTTTTGGGTTTTTTTGGTGGTTGGTTAAGTTTGTTTTGTTGTTTGGTGGGGTTTTTTTTGTTGTTTTTAACCAAAAAATAGCCCAGATATGCACTTTATTATAGTTGCAGTCTAATATGCGTCTTGTAGTCAAATACTGTGTTTACAGCATGGAAAACTGTAATCAATCATTTGCCACCAATTGGCACATACAAGACAACTTAGGCCCAGTCAGCATGTGTTTAGGAAAGGAAGGTCCTGCCTAACCAGTCTGATTTCATTGTATGTCTGTGTGACCCTTCTGATAGATGAGCGGAAGGCTGTGGATGTGGTCTACCTAGACTTCAGCAAAGCCTTTGACACAGTGTCCCACAGCACCCTCCTGGAAAAGCTTGCAGCCCATGGCTTGGACAGGTGCACCCTCCCCTGGGTTAAAAACTGGCTGGACGACTGGGCACAGAGAGTGGCTGTGAATGGTGCTGCATCCAGTTGGTGTCCTGTGACCAGTGGTGTCCCCCAGGAATCAGTACAGGGCCCAGTTCAACTCAACATCTTTACTGATGACCTGGATGAGGGGATCTAGTCTATCGTTAGTAGATTTGTGGATGATGCTAAGTTGGGGGTGAATGTCGATCTGCTGGAGGGTTGGGAGATGCTGCGGAGGGACCTGGACAGGCTGAGGCCAATAATATGAAGTTTAACAAAACCAAGTGCAGGGTCCTACACTTTGGCCACAGCAACCCCATGCAGTGCTACAGACCAGGGGATGAATGGCTGAAGAGTGACCTGGCAGAGAGGGACCTGGGAGTACTGGTTGGTTACTGGCTAAACATGAATCAGCAGCATGAGATGGCACAGAAGGCCAATGGCATCTTGGCTTATATCAGAAATAGTGTGGCCAGCAGGTCTAAGGATGCAATTCTCCCCCTGTACTAGGCACTGGTGAGGCCTCACCTCGAGTACTGTGTGCAGTTCTGGGCCCCTCACTTCAAGA
>JAAGNO010029289.1:105713-124817 GCA_033439905.1 Ceryle rudis
CTGATGCCATGGTGTTGGGTCATAGGCTGGACTTGATGATCTTGGAGGTCTATTCCAGCCTCAGTAATTCTGTGATTCTGTGAAAGCTTGACCCAAGCCTTTGCCCTGGATGTTAGCTTGGAAGTTATTGAGCAACTGCTTTTGAATTGGCAGACAGATGAGAGTTAAATCTGGAAGCATCTTTGTGGGGGTACAGGGGCTTTGTTGCAAAATCCCCCTACTGACCCTGTTTGGAAGAAACTGCAACTGCTGCTCTCCCTTCAGGTGATACAGAGATACGCCTGCAACAAGCAGAGACATGGAAAAAAGGCAGACATTGGTACCAGAGATGGTTTTGCAGCAGTTTGGTCTTGTGCAATCTTCATAGCAGAGCCTATGAGAGAGGCTTGGTTTGTTCCCCTTCTAGGGGTCCACTGAGTGTTTTGTATCCTGAGTTAAGGGGCCCTGTCATACAAAAATGAAGGTCAATAAAATGGGGGTGGGTGTGTGTATGTGTGTGTACAAGTAAGATCTCCTGCTTGAGTTTACACGGTAAACCAAGTCTTACTTCTCTCATCCAGACTGATTCCCTGCTAGCTAGCCAGGCAGCTACCTGCTGCTGCTTTTAGTCAGCTCATGCTGGGATGATTGTTGGCTTAGCAGGATGCACGTTAAGTGGCACTAAAAATAAATAGGAAATTGGGGTTTTGTCTCTCTTTTTGATTATTTTTTTTTCTCCTTTAAAGGAAAGAAATTGTTAAGCTCTTAGAATTGTTAAAACAGAAACAAAACCGAGAAGCCCTTAAATTACAAACACCTTGTGAAAGCAGCATTACGTGAGGAGGAGATGCTGTCCTTGATGGGTGCTGCAGTATGGGCATCTCCCAGACAAGCCAATACACTGCTACAAGAAGCTCCGCAAAGATTTCCTGATGGAGAACACACAAAGTTGCTCTGAAATGTTGCATAAGCACTTCCAGAAATAACATCTTTTGACTGTGGCTCCCCAAAGCCTAGGGTGGGGTTAACACAGAATTTAATTTTGAATGACCCATTTGCAGGAGACAAATGAGACCATCCTGACTCCCTTTATTTTTTTTTTTTCCCCCCCTCAAATATTGTAGCTGTATAGCAGTTGTGCCAGACTGAATGTTGACAGTCTTTAATATAATTTGTCTGTACTAAAATTAGTACTGTACTTCACATACTATATTTATCTATCCCCTTTCATGTCAGATAAGGTCTAGTGTGTGGGATGCTTAAGAAGATTGACTGCAAATTAATTTTTAACCCTGTTAGGTCTACTGCTTCCTACAGGTAGTGAAGGTTAAGGTTATTTTGATACCAGATGGTTACGATATGCTTTACTTTTTTTGCCTGGTTGGTTTGTTTTTTGGGTTTTTTTTTTTATTGCATTGTCATTTTATAAGACTATAGTGTGGAAGTTGTGAAAACCTGTACTGTGAGGTTTATACATAGTGCAGCGATGCAAAGCCTCTCATATTGTGATGTCTGTCTAGAGCTTTGCTTAAGAAGCAGCTCTGGAAACAAATTCAGATGTAATTATAAACCTTATAAGAAAAACTAATAATAGTTCTATCTTTCAAAATATTGCTTTTATATTCTTCTGATATTAGTTAATGGACTTAAACTGGTGGAAAAATGTTGAATCTGCTTCATAATTTTTGGTAATTACTTGCTAATTGGTATACAGAGAAGGATAAGGAAAGATTTCAAAAATACACAGGGGGATGGCTCCAGATTAACTACTGGTGCTTAAAAAATAGTTCAAAGACACTTGTGGCATGTCTGCAGCTAGGAGGAAGCTTTGGCTTGTGAGAGAGGCAGGGGTTAACAGGCTGGTTAACATTCCTCTAGCGCAACTGCCGGGCTGTGGAGGAGGTTCACCCCTGGGCTGTAGCACTCTTCTTAGCTGCAGCTTCCTTGCTCATACTAAACCTTTCCTGAGGGGAGGCCTGGAATCCAGTTGTGGTTACAGTCCAGAAGGCATTTCTGTCCATCCTTTGGAAGTAGGAGCTTGCTGTAGTTTTTCTTAGCAGGTGGGGTAAATTACAGTGTGGAGCTGTCTCTTCAGTGCTGCCTTTCCTGAATGCTTAGGGAAGCTGGTGAGATGATTCAGTATTGCCCTATTTCCTCTTATTAAAGGTGATTGTTGTCCCTTTTCGGAGGGTGAGGCAAGTGGTGAAAACATTTAAAAGTATTTATGTATGTATATATTCATGTTATGGTCAGAGAAGTTTCTTTAGATTTGTGCCATGGAAGGTAAAGGGTGGCAAGTGGTGAGCAGGAGAGGGTCAAGACTGTTTCACACCCAAGGATCTACTCTTTAAAAGGTCAAACAGACAAGGGCCCGATTTGAGTAACTGGTTTTAGTTTCTGAAGACCGAGTTCTGCTTAAAAGTCCTCATAAACCTAAAGGAAAACCGTTTCTCATTTGCCTATCTTAGCAAGTGCTGAGCACAGCAGGAGAGATGCTCAGCTGCTGTAAATAATCTTGGCTCTGATGTCAAGGCAGCTACAACAATTGACATCAGCTGAAGACATGGCTATAGCAAAGTATAACCTACAGGTATTACAGCATGATTTACAAAGGCTCTTAGCAGCATAAACCCCATATGTTTTATAGCTGCTGAAAAGGAGAGGAAACTGTTTGACAGCTAGTGGAGGCATATTTAGTAGCATTTTTATAGGGATGAAATTGCCTAGTTAGAGGTTTTAGGAAATAGATTTGCTGTGATACACAGCACCACATAGTTCAAGCACATAGTACCCCAAGCATTCAGTTTATCACAGTCTATCATGTTAACTTGACTAATTTGACACTAACTGTTTCCTGCCAACATGTTCTCAGACAATTCTGCATTGTCTGCTAATCTCCATGATGTGTAAGCCAGTGGGAAGGACTCTAAAGAAATGGAGCTCTTGGTGCTATGGATTTTGGGGGAAGAAGGGAACAGATCTGAGTTACATTAGTATTTCTTGTAATTCACTTAATTTTTCAATACAGCACTGTTGTTCCCGTGGTTTGAGTTAACGACAGCAAATTTCAACTAAATATGCCTAGAAGGAAGTGTGATTTTTTTTTTTCCAACGTCATGTTGTGAAAGTGCTGGATAATGAGCTGAAATGTGAGAGAGAGGTAGGAAGGGCACAGAGGGTGTCTCTCCTGGAGAGGTAGGATTTTGCTTAAAGGCCCTGTAACCTCCCTCTGGGCTCTTCCTTGCTGAGCAGAGACAGGCAACTGAAGAGATCATCTTGAGTATCTTGCAGCACCCAGTGGTGACTCCATCATTTCCCAGTGTCGGTACTTGAGAGGTGCTATGGCATCCTCATAGTTTGGGTAAGAGGTAGTAGTAACCAGGCCTGGACTGTGCAGAACAGGGGTTAGACAGAAAAGGAGAAAATAAGAAAATAGAGAAAGGTGCCATCAGAGCTGGTGGCCTTCCTGTGGTGCAGCAATCATGAATCAAGGTGTAAATCCTGGTGAAGTAGTAAGTCACCTCTTCAGCACAGCAGGGGCTGCATGTCCTGGTGTCACCCTGAACTGGAGATGCTTTTGCCATTGGGTAGTCCCTGACAAGATATCATGACACTGTAGAAGTGAAGGGGATGATATAGTTAGGTTGTACCTTTTTAAGTCTCAGTATTTGATCTATGTATAGGATCTAAATATTTAAGGACATAAATGTATGTAAGGAGAATTATCTTTAATTAGGCTGATCTAACTTGAATATTATCATCATTAAACATTTGTATAGACCATGGAAGAGCCAATGGTGTCTTTGTTTATTTTTAGCTAGTTGACAAACATTTCCTGATTGATACTGCATTGTCTCTTCCCTTAATGAATGTTACCAGTGCTTATGCAAAATGAACACTTGCAAGCATTACCTGTTTAAGTGTACCCTGGGAATATGTTAATATTCTTAGGTTCCAAAGTACAGACTGATGCAAATTTGCTTTTGTAAGTTTAAGAAAAATACCAAAGTACTGAACTAGGAATGTCTTGCAGCCTTAGACTCCTGGCAAAATATGCTGCTGCCATAAGACTTTTCTTGGTGTGGTCTATCCACAACAAAATCCAATATTTGTGCAATATGTAGGGGTGTCCATTTAGTATATTAAAACATAAATGGATGTAAAGTGAAAACAAAAACTGCTGACAAAACCTGGGATTGCAGCACCCCTGTTTTTGAAGGGTGCCTTTGAGGTAAAGTTTGGCATCTTTTAGTCCTCAGGTTTCAATTGTTAATGTACACAAAGCCCTACAAATAACTGAGGTGAAATTGAGATTTTTTTTTTTTTTATATAGGATTTTTTTGTAAAAGAGCCAGTGGCTGGGTGTGGGCTTTGAACAGAGCAGTGAAAGGAGCCAGGTGAAGATCCATAGCACCAAAGCAATGATGTGGGATGCACATGTCCCTGTAAGAAATCCCTTCCTGCACTGGATGTATGTGAGGAATCTGTGCCATGCACTGGATTTATGCTGTTTGTAATAATGGAGTAAACCAGATTTTATTTTTTTTGTCATAAACAGCAGGTAACTCGTACTTGGTATTTTCATATCGGCTTGCTCACAATTTACCTTGTCAAAGGCAGATGACCACTGACACATCCCAGCTTAAGGGTCAGGCTAAAAGATCCATGGACTGCAGGTTGTGTTTTAGTGCTGTTTCTGTTCCTGCTTCTGGTGTTGTCGATAAGGAAAGTAGAAATAGTACTCAGAGTGCAGCAAAATTGCTCCTCAGTTGACATTAGGGCGACTTAGTTGGCTGGGAGTCTGTTTACAGAGCCTGGAGTAAGGGGAAGAGCCAAGCAAATTTAAGTGTGCCTCCTGGGCTGTCTTTTCAGCCTGTAAACTAGTGTTTTTGCTTACATGGTTGAAATACAAGGTTCCCCAATGAGATTTTTTTTTTTTTTCTGGAATATAGGTGTACTATTTGTAATATGTAGACACAGTAGAAAGGTTGCATGCTATTATGTGTTTAAAAAAACCCACAACAAAACACAAACAGAAAAAACAGGTTTCAGATATATCTCATAATTTTAGGTATTTTGTTAAAAATGTTTAGAGTTTTCTCATGCATTTAAAGACAATGTATATACTGTGATGAAAAGAGACCAAACTGAGGCTGTACTGATGGAGTAAGTTTTGTCATTTCCTTGCTTCTGAGACCTTGGCTGTCTGTGGGTTTGGGGGGTCGGGAGAGGGAGGTGTTTTTGTTAGTGGGTGTGTTGTGGTTTTTTTGTGTTTTTGTTTTGTTTTGTTGAGGTTTCAGAGGCTTCTGAAAATACAAACATAATACATCTTGTGGAAACTCCTCTGCTTCCTGTAGTGTTCCTTTCTGTGGAAGATTTATTGCACAAAACTGTTGCATGAAGGCACCCATGGCAGGATGCTGTAGATGTCAGCCAGCCACCAAATCGGGATGCAATATCAATTTACAATTTCTCTGTTGCTGGAAAATAACAGTACCTGTTGTGAGCTCTGGCTTCTGTTGCATCTGCAGTTGTAGAGTTTTCTGTTCTCACCTACCTGCTTATTTTTGTTTGTGGGTTTTTTAGTTTTGGTTTGGTTTGTGGTTTTTTGTTTTGTTTTGTTTTTTCTTCTCCTGTCTGCAATGAGGTCCTTGTACCAGCTGGTGTTCTTGTAGACACTTAGTTCCTGTTTCTAACATCTCTAAGTCTGCAGGGACACCACTGAGGAAAAGATGCAGAATATTCTCCCTACTCTGAATCTTGTCCACCACCACCTCCAACAGGCAGGAGCAGTGTTTGCAGTACAAATTGTGCTCATCCCTGTAATCTTGTTCAGGGACGACCATACATGTACAGCATGGTTGGCACAGGGGAGCAAGGGTCAGCACAGCTGGTGGATCTCTGCCACCACTGAATTCCTTTACCAGACTTCAAGCTTTCACACATAGCCTACAAGTTGCTCAGTGGATGTCTTAAATTCACTTTGTTTTCCTTTGTGTGGGTAACACATACTTCCTGTAAACTCACACTGAGGATCACTGTGTGATTTCTGCTGAAGTCTTCAAAAAAGAAATTCAGAGCAAGCTGGAATAGCTAACAGTATTCCTTCATACTGCTAGACTGTCTGGCCAGACCCAGCTTGAATCCTGTGTCCCATCATCTCACTACATAGTCAGTTTTCTCTCACCACTTAAGTATTTTCAAATTTGGAATTGGCATCAAAGTTTCCCACTTGAGAGAGTGGGCAGTGTCTAGTTTTGAAGCAAAATGGGTAAGAGGTACTACATAGTCTGTTAGGATGAAAACAAGTGAGAAAGGAAGTAGGTAAAAGAAGCATTAAAAAGTGGGGAGAGGTGTGCAGGCTTTCTTACGGGTCAGTCCATCATTGGAGTGTGCTCTGTACTTAAGATATCATCTGGCAATTGTAGTTTGGCCTTACAACAACCCATTAAATAGAACATGTTTATTTTTTACTTTTTTAAAACTTACACATTTACAGGGTTTCCATGTGTTTGGAATGAAGAACTTTTGTCGTAGTGCCAAATGAAGTCTTCTGCAGATTGAATTTCTTCTTTGCAGAATGCATTTCTCCACAGTAATTCCAGTCTGTTAGCAACAAAATTTTTGGCAGCTGTTACCTAATAAGTAAATTTATCTGCTGTTCTATTTTTGAGGCTTATTAATTAAAAAAAAAAGTGGGGAAAAAAGAAGGCGTGGGGGATGCTTCTTTCCTTGAAGACACAAATATACATGGCTAAATTGAAGACAAGGAGTTCATGTGAAATGCCTCTGTTATCCAAATGCCCCTTCTCAGATTATTATATTTTTACAGATATTGCAGTGGCAGAACAGATGTAAGAAAGGTGATGCAGGGAGAATGCTAAACAGATAAATTATGCCTATACTCTGCAGTTTCTGTGTTCTGGGAAGAGGGCTATGTGTGGCAGGGGAGCACCCAGGAGCTGGGGGGAGCTCAAAGATAAAGCTGTCTCAAGAGAAGCGAAACCTGCTTCTATTCTGCACTGCTGGAGTGGTTATTATAGTTCCCACAAGGAATTTGGAGACTGCATAAATTTATATTGCAGGTATGGGTGAAATCCAGATTCCACAGAGTTCATCTATGAAACTTGTGCTAACATCAGTTGTGCCAAAAAGGAAAGGTTCTTCCTCAGCTTGAACCTCCCAGCAGTAGCCTGGCAGGATTTTAAAATGGAAATACAGGAATTAAAGGTGTACTTGCAAGGATCAAGGGAACTCTCTGCTTTGCAAATAGTACCTGGTGGTGTAACAGGAGCAGGAATCAATAAAAGAGAGGAGCAGAGCAGCTTCATTAGCATGAGTGAGAAAATAATAGTTTCTGAATGTGAGCCTGAAGGACTGAAGATCAAATTCCTGGGGTCCATCCCCTTGGCCAGACAATGTACTGAAATAAAATAATGGCTCTGACTGCAGATGCTACAAGTGAAGCAACATTTCCATGCCATCAATCTATGTAAAGAGCAATCATTCTAATGCAGGAGAGAACTGAAAAGAAAATTAAATAGCTGGAGATGGAGTATTCAGAGAGCACCAAGGATGCAGAACAACTAAATATAATTAAATTACATAAAAATAAATTAGTTGCTATAATGGTCAGATTAGGAAATAAAACACAGAAATATAATCCTGCCAAATATTTGAGTAAAGCAGCAGAACTGGAACTTAACTGACAAACAAGAGAAAGATTTATAGCTTTTGGCTAAACTTACAAACAGCTATGAGTATTTAAATTTTGTTGTCACATTTGTAAACAATCACCTCTCATCCTGCCTGAACCTTGTTAAAATCCTAAATTTATTTACTTTCTGAAGAGTTTTGAGGCAATCGTAGTTGATGGCTTTGACTGAAATTATGAGACCTAATGGCTTCTGAGTCCACTTCGCATCTGGGGTAAATTTACAATCAAAAAAAGCATAGGGTTGTGAACGTATGAGAAATAAAACCTTGCTTATCACAACACCTATGAATCAGGATGGCAAAGCTTGCACGGATTCAGTAATAACAAACCCTCATGCAATGTGTGCCATGGCTGTGATCTATTTGACTACTTTGCACTTGGAAACAAACCATGACCAAAGATAAACAGTGGAGAGATTATCATGTTTTATCACTTACTGAAATCGCAAGGATGAATTAGATGCTGCAATTTCATCACTCAGTCATTTGTCAATGGCCTTTGACTGGGAATGTTTTTAACATGTTCAGATAGAATGTTTGTGTCTGCCGAAGGGCAGCTGGACTGTGAGTGGGGCCAAAGCTGGTTAGCAGGTGGCTGGACATCCTCTGTGAATGTTGTACAATGATGCTGCCAAGACTTGGGCTGGCAGCTGAAGGTGGTGGTTGTACTGTCTTGATTCCCACAGCCATGCGGTGGTGAGGAGAGGCTGGGTGCTCCCTTTCTGTGGAGTTGGAGGGATCCCTGTTACCCAGGCACAGCTCTAGATGGCGGGGAGGTCTGGGATGCCTCTGCTCACTTTGGAGTTAGGATAAGAGTGACAATCACACCAGAAATTGCTGAGCCTAGAGCCCTGCCCCAGGCTGTCCCACCTAGAGTATGCGGCTCTGGGAAAGCTCCCATGTTATGGTCCAGGAGTGGAACCACTGACCTCTCCAGCCTTTCATAGGGTAGCAGTGCTGAATTGCCTGTGCCATAAAGGGGGGGGGCCCTGAGTTACCAGGATGCAGAGGGAGTGGATAGGGTCCCAACAAAATGCAGAACTGAGGTACCCTTCTCCCCTCCAGCATCAACATTCCACTCTAGGATGTGCCCTGTGGCCCAGGAGCTGCAGATAGCAGGCTATCACAGGTGTGTGGGTATCACTGCTGAGCTATAGCTGTGCTTTTCACATCTCTGTGGACATCCAAGAAAGTGCAGAGCAGGTCCTGATTTTATTTTTTTAATTTAATTTCAAAACTATATTGATCTTTCAGTGCAGTTCTGTTGGTATCCCTGCTCTTACAGTTTGAAGCTCCTTTGTAGGTTGCTATGTGTGCAGGTAGGTCTGTCTTTTGTGGTGACTTTGACTGAGAAATGACTTTTTTTTTTTTTTTTTTTTAATGCTAAACCTTTATGGTCTGAATTTTGACCTTGTATGAAGTAGCAATTGATGTATGGGAAAAAATTTGGATATTAATAAAAACAGCAATCCCAATGAGGCTAGAGCAATGTAAAAGAGATTGATGGGGTTTTTTAGGTCACAGTTTTGCCTTCGGCAGTATTAGTGTGGATGCCAATTTTTTTCATCAGTGTGATTTGTTTACAAAGGCAGATGTATTCCTCCCTTCTTTATTATGTTTTGAGCTTTTTTCTTTTCAGAGGGCAAATAATCACATACTGAGGCTGCTGGTGCTTTCTTATTTTTTGTGGGTGATCAAAGAAAATGAAGAACTGAGCGTACCTTTGAGTCCTGCAGTAACTAAGTAGGATGGTCCAAAATAGTGGAGTTACTGAAATGATTAGCTTGGCCTTTCTGGCCATTCATACTCTGCATCACAGAAATGCTGAACACCCATTCATGATTTTCCGTTTGCTTTGTATTTTCCTTGTCTTTTGCAATGAATCAAATGAGAATGTGTGCTGCCCTGCGTTCACTGTGAAAATAATGTTGATGTCTACGGTAATGGGGATGCTTAATGTTATGAGGGAGGAGTATTTAAAGAATACTTTAAATAACATACTTAGGCAAACAGTTGGGCAGTCAGCACCTCCCACAGATATGAAATTATCTCTAGCTTCCAAGAAAGGAGAAAGTTTAATTTTTCACTTCTTTCATGTACTGTATGTATTCAAGTAGTTAACATTCCTCTCCTCATTAAAATTGCTCCAAAATAGGTAATGCTGACAGAAAAAAATGTTGTGAAAATAAATCTTTTAGACTACATTTCAATAAATGTAGAATAAAGGCCAATTTCACCATTATTTTACTATGCTAGGAAATAAATGGCAGCTTAAACAAGCCAAGATATTGGCTGTAATGGCATCTACACTGCAGCTGGCCCATCACCACAAACGGTTTTAGTGGGTTGTGTTTCCAGCCTCACAGCTCTGAATTTGTGCTGATGCTGCCTGAAAGTATGTTAAGGAAACAGGGGTGATGTATCAGCATAAACCCTCCAGAAAGGCCGCTTATGACCCATCTTTGCAAGGGGCTGGTCTTTCCTCAGCAGCTACCAGGTCCTCCTCATCTTCTGTGTGTGGATGCCACCTCCAGGTTAATTTTGCAGCCTCTGCCTCTGGTGCATTTTCCTCTCCTGGCCATGCCACTGTCAGGTGATAAGAAGCAGGATGCACCTGCAGCCCCACTCTGTGCTGCATCTGTGTGGCTGCCATCCCAGTGCTGCTGTGCCAAGAGCAGGAGGTGTCCCAGCAGATGGGTTGGAGTGAGTGAGTCAGATCTGTTGCATAAGCTGCAAGGCGGTAAACCTTGCCTACCTGAAATGTTCCCAAATCAGAAGGCTTCTACTACTTCCCTCCCCAAAAATCATGAGCAACGTGAGAAGATCCTAAGATTATACACATCTTGGGTTGGTTTTGATATTTTAGGATGCACACAGTTTACAGTTCCAGGCCAATCCATAATCTCTAGGGCTAGAAACATAATTAAAAAGAAAGATGTGTTTGTATGCGTGGGTGGGCGTGTAATACTCTCAGGCTTATGGCCTTAAGAGGAAACAGTAAATAGCATATGAAACTCCATAAAACGGTTAGTGTTGTCAGCCTTGTTCCTCAAGGATTATGCACCAGCCTAAAGATGTAAAACTGTGTTACTTAACAGGATAGACAATATCCTGGCAAAAATGAGACTGGCAGATATTACATATGGGCAGAGTATGGTCAACCTTGTGTTCTGTATGATTAAAGTGGTGCTTTTTTTTTTTTCTAGAAAATGCGTGATGAGAAATTTTCAGCAACGAATTCTGTTCGTTATTTGCAGAGGTTAGAAAAATGGAAGCTTCTTTTAGAAACAGCATGGAGCAAATAGTACTTTCCTTCAATTGCACAAGCTGTGCCCCCTTACCCCTCCCACAGAGTAGTAGATAAGTCAGAGTTAAAATATACATGTAGTTACTCTATTTAAGAACCTGCTATACCAATAAAGCAATATTTACTTGCTATGTATGTAATATATAAATGGCACACTCACAGATGTTGAATAAGTTTCCCTAAGGAAACAGCTCAACACACTTAAGATCTTAGTAGCAATGATTAAAGTACAACCTTAATAGCATCAGTTGAGTAGAAACAGTTTAACAGAACAGCGCAGGCTTTATATAGGGTTTTCTTTAAGCTGGTATTTTTAGACTTCAGTTACTCCTGCTGAATTAACAGAACCTTTCAGAATATCTGTTTTATTTGAAATCTGCAAGCTTGACATTAGCTTTTCAGCTAGTCCTCTGCCCTATTGCAATCCGTACCTGTTCCCTTCACCAGCAAATATAGAGGGAAGAAAACACATACAGTATTCAGCCACGCTCTCATAAATTCATGGAACATGGGATTTCTTGCTGTGAGGAAAAACAGCCAAATGATTGCTGCTTTATCTAGTAAAACAAATGTGTCCTTCCCAACAGAGACAATAATTCTTACTGTACTGAATGCTTATAGATTTTGCTACTAAATATCCGATTTTCAAAAGAACTCGGATCCTTCTTCAGCATCTAAATGAAGCTCTCATAATACTTGGCTTTCAGCTGCTCTTCCCAAGGACTAGATGTCCACATGAGAACAGCCCCCCACACCCCCCCACATGCTTGGTGCCTAAATTGGGATCTTTAGGTACTGGGCTCCTTCAGAGTTTGAAAATATTTGAAAGAATAATGGTAAGTTTCACTTGAAGAACTGCTAAAAAGCCTGGTGCTAATTACAAAGTGAAATGGCAGCTTTTTAATGCTGCCATTTTAGAAAGCGACTCTCCACAATTAGTCCGCAAAGTCCTTATTTAGACACCCTTCTTTAAATCACAGGCATATAGATGCAGATGGAGATACAGCACTGATACCATACCCATTTTAGATTATCACTGCATAAAAGCTAACATGACTAATACCAGCTATCACTAAGTAATAAGCTATTTCCACTAAATTGCAGCAGAACCACTGTGTTGAGAGGTGAATGTGAGAAGAAGCATTGGGAGCCTGTGCACTGATTCTCTCAAGCTATTAAGTAAATGATAAAGAAATAATTTGAAAAACTAAACGCTGGTGCACTAGATATATTTGGTGAAAAGACTCTTCTCTTTATGGAAATGACAAGACCTTCCTGAGCAGTAAAGGCATATCTGGTGGTCAAATCCAGGCTAGCAAAAGGGATCAGAGATGAAGGGTTGCAGCAGAAATTGAAGGTCTGCGAAGGCAAATGACAAGAATATTTAGTGTTGGGAAAATCTCATGTATAATTGGAATGCTAGTGAAGAGGAAGATGTGAGAACAAGGGGACTTCAGGATAGAACACAGCAGTTCTCATTGACATTTTTTATGCTGTTTTGATGCTGTACCATCTTCCATGGTACAGAAACAAGAGGCAAATCTGTGAAACGAAAATGTAAGGAAAAAGAGATGTAGGGGGAAATGTGCACAGCCTGTGAATCACATCCCAGTGGTGTTTCAAGAGGAAAAAACAAATGCATGTAGCTTAGGCAGCAAGGATTTCCAAACTGACAACTAGCAGACAATAGAAGGGGCGACAGCAGGGATATAAATGTTCTGGCCTGTGACCTCTTAGCATATATGGGGAGATTTTAAGAGACTGCATGATCTTGTGTAACCACCTCACAAGGGATTTTTCACCCGAAAGAGCCTGTTTAGGTCAGCACTAAGAAGAAGGTGTCTGACTTCGTGCACTGCTGCCCCTGGCCACGTTGGCAGCTTGTGTATTCACTCTGTGGCCTTGACTCTCAGTAGCTTTGTCCTTAGTTTTATTAATCTATTCTTTCCGGGATAAATATAGTAAGGAGAGTTGAGTTTCTTTTAGAACGATCCCAGTATAAAACAGGTTTCTATGAAGTATAAAACAGGTTTCTATGAAGTATAAAACAGGTTTCTATGAAGCCTGTTGTGCTCTGATAAATTCCTCCCTATCTACATTGTGACTTGAAATTGCTTGGGGCAGGAAAGGTTATTGACAACACTGAGGATTAAAAAAAAAAAATTAAATAAAAAGTAACCATTTGGAGTCTTTGCCATCATCTGAGGATACCTGGGATGCACCCTGCAGTAGATTAGAGAAGGGGAGAGACACAAGTGGAGCCAGGCAGGCTGACAAGGGCTGGTGTTGGCTGTGCTGCCCCTACTGCCCTGTGTTTAAATTAGACGGGACCTCTACAACCCATAAGGTTTACCCATTGTTGCAAGAGTTTGCTCTAGAATATGTGAAAATAATTTGATGGATCCATCCTATTTAAGTCAAATAATCAAGTAGCTACTCAGATTGACATCTCTTCAGATTAGCCCTCCACTTCTGTTTCTCTGAAAAGAGCTGAGCTCCAGGTCAGCAGTGTAAAGTCCTGAAGTAGATTAAAGTTGGAGAGGATAAGCAGTAAAAAGAAAGAAAATGGCTATTTATAATCATCTAATGGAGTATGCCTACGGTATTTTGTGACAGGACATGTGCTTAGCTTGGAGAAGGAGGCAATTACATCAGGAGAAAACTCACCAGAGCATATATGTTTGATATGATCTGCATAATAACCTAAATCTAGCATACATGAAGATGGTTTCTGCTGTCTCTCATACAGAAAAGCAGCTGGATTTTGAGACTAGGCCACCCACTGCCAAGAGAAAAATGCCTGAATCTTCAAAACCTTTGATTCACAGGCTTTAGGAGGTGAGAATCGTACTGTCACAGCATGTGCCTGGGAAGCATGTTATATTTCCTATGCCTCATCCTCTCACCCTCTCTCGCAGTATGCTTCTAAATTGAAGTCTCTGCAGATGAAACTTTTTTCTAATACCTCTACATAAATCACCCATTTTCCATTTTGACAGTTTTGCTGGGGGAAAAAAAAAAAAGAGTAAATTCTTTTTCCCCTTGTCTCTGCAGCACTGATGATTTTGTACTTGTCCTTTCCTGAAATATCTAAGATAATCTCATAGCTATTGAGGAGCGCTGTGTAAATGCAGCTTTATAACCTTTAACCACAATACAACACCCTCCTCTCTGTACTCTCCGCCTCCTGTACCTATTCCTGAAAACTGCCTGAAGCAATGTTTTTGCCTCATAAACCTGAGCCTTTAAGATGGGTAGAGTTGTACACACTGTTATACCTGAAGTAGTCAATCTGACTGATTTTTTTTTTTTTTTTTTTTTTTTTCTTCCCCTGATAAAGCCTTTTTGATGTGTTGCTGATCAACAGCTTTCTTTGTAAGAGACTACTGCCATAGTAAAAATCTGGATAGTGACCAAATGGCTATTATGGGCAATGCTGGAATGTCCACTCATTCAGAGTTTACCTTGAATTTCCAGTTAAGCTTGCTGCCAGATATTTTTTTAGTGCCTTCTACATACATACAGACCACAAAGAAGGTTTTGTTCTTCTTCTGTCTTAAGTCCCACACCATCAGTTAGCACAGGAAGACCAGTTCCTTGGTCATATTTGAATACAGGCAAAACTAACATGAGCAATGTTTTGTTAATATTTACATGTGAATTCTTTGCATGCAGAGAAACAGAGTCTGCACCTGTATGGAAAACAACCAGTAGCTTTTCATGTGTGAAACTCTTGGATGTAGCAATTATGTAAGCCAAATTGTGAGGCAGTGTGGTTTACTGGGAGCTGTGTTTATTGTACCTTATCGTATGCAAAAAAAAAAAATCATCTCGTACAGAAATGGCTCTTCAAGGACCAATATGTGCAGCTGAGCCCTGATTTGCAGAAGAAAGAGCTGATCATCTGAAAGATGGGAAAGAGATCTCTTAGAATATAGCTGAAACAATAATATTGCAGAACGATGTGGGGCTTTTGCAGCTAATTAAGCCACAAATATTCGTGTTTAGATACTTAGGCACCCAGAAAGAGTCATGACTTTTCCGTGTGGTAATTCTGAGAGCTGTATGTTTAACACATCTAAATATCAGGCTGCTTAGGCTGATGCCTATGTTTATTTCCAGAGTTTGTGTAATTGGCTGAGCTGTAGGATAATGGTGGAAGTCCCTTCCCTTTAGAGAAGGAAGCAGGGCATGCATAATGGCAACAGGCAGGTCTGTACCAGCATGTGAACTCACACTATCAGACCACTATGCCAAAATATGCTGCCATAGCTTTTGAAAAGTCCTGATCCAATTGAAGATTTAAGGTTTATCCACGTGTGTGTTTTTAAAGCACAACTTCAGAGTTCTGTTGGCACAGATCAGCTTGCTTTTTCAAAGCAGAAACATTAATCATAGCTGCAGAGGTAGCAGAAATGGCCCCACTTGGGGTTTATGAGCGTATGGCAGAAATGAAGTTGTACGCCTGTGCTGAGGTAAACGCTCCCTTGAAGGGGTGCTATGGATGTAAACATCCCTCACAATATAGACCGCATAATTTTATGAACAGAGTATTTCTTAGTGTCCTTTTTATTTTACTGTGGGGAAGAATTGGATTACTTTTCTTAATAGTACCTCTGGGATATTGATATCACTGACAGTGTATTTGTCCCTTTCAAACTTCTATTACGGTATTGGTGGTTCATAACTCTATTTGTCCTTCAGCTGATCATTGTCCTGATAACTTGTTGCTCAGAATGACACCATTTCCTTCCCTAAATGCCAGATGCTCCGTCTTGGGTCAGTACATGTACAGTGAAGATGTTTTCAGTGCAAGTGTAGCTGTGCTCATCAGTTATCTCAGAAGTTTCATCAATGGAGCCTAACAATGAGCATGATGCTTATAACAAAGGGACTGTGTTTACCTTAGAGATACTTGCAGCCCATTTTTGAATCCAGAACAGTGGCTATCTGCCTGCATAGAGCTGCCCTAGTTGCAGACAAGACCTTTGAAATTCAGCAGCAAGAACCTATTTTGTCTTTTTTTAAACAACTAGAAGACATCATTTGGAGAACACTTTCCTGTGCCTGCCTTCACATTTTCCTGAAATATCTTCACCCAGTTCATGTGAGGTTCTCGTTTAGGAAGCTTTGCAATGCTAATCTATAGCTGCTCTGACTTCTATACATGCAGCCTTTGCTGCAATGAGCATGAACTCGCGTTGACCTTCATCCCCAACCAAACCAAACAAAAAGAATAGGACTTGAAAATGCATTATGCCCATTCCACCAAGCTTTATTAAGAGCATGAGGTTAGGATAAAGTTCTGCTCTATTCTTGCTTGGTGACCTGTTTCCTTAAGATATCTCCAGGCTTCCTGCTGAGCTGTATGTTGTCATTTCATTTCTCCTTACTCTGTGCTCTGCTTTATCTCCATCATTAACGGCTTCATTTCTGCTGCACTTCACAATGTTTAAACAGAGGGAACATCCAAACCTCTTACTCCTGTGTTTGCTAAAAGATGACAGGAGGCTTCTGGTAAACTTGTGATGTGAAATGAGAAAGTAGTATAGTTGAGGGGGAAAAAATATCTCAGATGACACTCCCTTTCATAGTGTATTGGAGTGTGAAAAGGCAAGGCAGAGAACTCGACACAGTCATCTACAAATCATTTTGTCACTTAAAGAATGAATTACTTAATGGCAAACTTCTTCTTGACAAATTCTGATAGCTTTTTGCCTTCACAACATCTGCACTAATCAGTAACTTCACTTGGAAGCCGCTTATGCGAAGTGTTGTTCTCATGTCACTCAGACAGCGATACCTTGCTAGGCGAGGCAGAAAGAGCCTATTCCTATGCAGTTTGTCCAGTGATCTAATTAAATGCATGTTTTTGGTACTTACATGGAACACAGCTCAGACACATCAGACATGAGTCCATCAGGTCATCACAAAATCATCTACAATCTTACACTAATAAACACTGAACAAGAGCAAAAAAGATGTGTGATTGGAAGATGTGTCAGGAGAAAGATTTCAGACTTGGAGAACTTTCAGTATCTGGAGCATCATGTGAAGCTTGTCATGAGTGTTCATTAGAAATGTGTTAATGATGGAAACAATGAGAAGGGTTTGTATGTGTGGAGAATCTATACCAGGAAAGTGAAACAGCTTTCCTTGTTTCACCTGGCAGAACAATACTCGAGGAGGGGCATGAATGATGGAAAGATTAATTATTTAAGGAAAAAGCTGGCTTCAAACCACGCTGGGCAGCCTGTAGCTGGAGTAGTAGAGACAAAAAAAAAGCTGATCTGTAAGAAGAAGATTAGTGAATTAATTCAAGTGTTTATATGACACCGTGCCTGCAATGATACAAGCTTGGTCTCAGTAACCCAGGAGATTCTTCCCAGTCCCATTTTTCTCCTGACTGTTCAGAGGAGTGGAGTGGTCACTTGTGTGGCGGTATAATCCAATACTTTTATTTCCAGCTAGTGTCTAGATGGAAAAAGAGGGGTGCTACTGAAGTGTTTTTGTTTGGGAATTGTTTTTTATTTCTATTTCATAGTATCATAGAATGTTTTAGGCTGGAAGGGACCTCTAGAGGTAAGGAAATCTCTGCCTAGGGCATGTTGCTCAGAGCCCCACCAAGCCTGACCTTGAAGGACTCCAGGGATTGGGGCCTCCACCACCTCTCTGGGCAGCCCATCCCAGTGATCTATCACCCTCATATTAAAGAACTTTTTTCTAATATCCAGTCTAAAACTATCCTTTCCTAGCTTAAAAATAGTGATCCAGTGATCCTTGTCCTATCATTACAAACCCTTTTGAATAGACCTTCCTCCGCCTTCAGGTAGACCCCCTTCAAGTACTGGAAGGTCACTAATAAGGTCCCCCCCGGAGCCTTCTCTTCTACAGGTTGAACAGCCCCAACTCCCTCAGCCTGTCTTCATATGAGAGATGCTCCATTCCCCATATCATTTTGGTAGCCCTCCTCTGGACACACTCCAACATGTCTACATCCTTCATGTGCTGGGGGCTCCAGAACTGGATGCAGTACTCCAGGTGAGGTCTCAGCAGGGCAGAGTAGAGAGGCAGAATCAACTCTCTTGATTTGCTGGCCACACTTCTTTTGATGCAGCCCAGGGTGTGACTGACCTTCTGGGCTGCGATTGCACATTGGTTGCTCATATCCAGTTTTTCATACACCGGCACCCCCAAGTCCCTTTCCACAGGACTGCTGTCCAGTATATCCTTTCCCAGCCTGTATTGATAATGAGGATTGCTCCAACCCAGTTGCAGGACCCTGCACTTGGCCTTGTTGAACCTCATAAGGTTCATCTGGGCCCACCTCTCCAGCCTATCCAGGTGCATCTGGATGGCATTCTGTCCCTCTGGCCTATTGGCCTCAATCCCCAGCTTGGTATCATCGAGGAAACTTGCTGAGGGTGCACTCAATGCCACTGTCGATATCATTAATGAAGATATTAAACAACACTGGTCCCAGTGCAGACCCCTGAGGGACACCACTTGTCACCCTTCTCCATCCAGACATCAAACTGTTGACTGTCACTCTCTGGGTGAGACCCTCTAGCCAGCTCTTTAGCCACTGAACAGTCCACCCATCGAACCTGCAATTCTCCAACTTAGAGATAAGGATGTTGTGGGGGACCATGTCAGAGGCCTTGCAGAAGTCCAGATAGATGACATCCATAGGTCTGCCCTTGTCAGCTGATGCAATCACTTCATTGTAGAAGGCCACTAGGTTGGTCAGGCAGGACTTGCCCTTAGTAAATCTGTGCTGACTACCTAGGATTACCTCCCTGTCCTCCATGTGCCTTAGCATATTTTCCAGGAGGACATGTTCCATGATCTTGCTAGGCACAGAGGTGAGGCTGACAGGGCGGTACTTCCCAGGATCTTCTTTTTTACCCTCTTTAAAGATGGGCACAAAGTTACCCTTTTCCAGTGGCAAGGGACTTCACCTGACTGCCGTGACTTCTCAAATATTATGGAGAGTGGCTCAGCAACCGCATCAGCCAATTCCTGCAGTACTCTGGGATGCACCTCATCAGGTCCCATGGACTTATTTATGTTCAGGTTCCTCAGGTGATCATGAACCTTGT
>JAAGNO010029289.1:134008-228943 GCA_033439905.1 Ceryle rudis
TCGGGCCTAAGCAGCAGGGCTTCCCCCCGGCAGGACAAAAACCTGGCGTGCGAGAACGGCCATCTCCCCCTCTACTCCTCCTCCTCCGTCCCCACAACCATCAACACCATTGGCACTAGCACAAGCACCAGTAAGTACCCGTGGGAAGCGCTGGGGATGGCCACCCACGGCCACTCTTCACAGCACGGTCCCCTCCATCCTGCTAGAAAATATTGCTCTGCCATGGTTAGCAGAGGGGCGAGGTTCATCTGGGCCATAGAAACCTCCTTTTCTTTTCTCTTTTCCCCTACCTGCTTTTTTATTTCCTGCCTTTTTTTTTTTTACCCTGCCTCCTGTGGGTTTTTAAAGACCTGGCAGCTGGAAAGGAGGGAAAACCAGCCCAGCTGTGAGAGGAAAATACAGGCATTATCAAAGGGAGCCCTTTTTATTTCACATAGCACCGTGTAGATTTGCAATTCACATTTCAAGAGTTCCTAAAGCAAGCGTGGAGCTGGAGCTTCATGTCCAAAAGCAAGCTGGGGGACTTGAGGCAAATCCAGAAGTGATCTGAGGACTTACTGGGAGGAAATGGGATTGGGGCCCCAAAGCACAGGCATTGTTTTCGGAAGCAGGGCTGGGATCCACAATCTTCAGGGCATATCTGAAAAAATTCCTTTGTATCTGCAGCCGATAGAGGTGTGAAGCTGGTGTTGACTGGGGGTTTTAGATGCACAGTCCTCAGGGTTTTCCAGGAGAGCTGAGTAGCTCTTCCCCTGTGGAGGCCCTGCCAGGCTTTGATGGGAGCTATGGATGGACCCAGACAAAGTTTGGACACTTGAAGACACTGCAGAGCACCATGGCTGGAAATTCCTCACTGGTTTTGCATGGAGGTGTAGTGCAGCTATAACTGGTTTTTAAAGCAGCCATTGGTGCCTGTGAGCCATCCTTAGGAGAGGAGAGGCAAAGCATCTTCTCAGTGGGGTTCAGGAGCTCCTTTGCCCACCCGCTCCCTCTGTGGAGCACTGTGACACGTGCCTTGCTGTCACCTGGAGTGATTGCCACCATCTCAAGGTTGGACATCCTCCATATGGGGTGTTGAGAAGGCCTTTCTCCAAGATGCTTGGCGTCTCCCTAGATAAAAGGGATGCTGAGAACGCTTCAGGGAGGAGAGGCTTCCTGCGGCAAGGGCGTTGGCTTCTCTATCAGCATGAGGAAACCACAATTAAATAGCTGAAAGCTTTAAAATGGTCACTTAAGGCTTCTGGGTTTTTCCCTCTCCTGTAATAAGGAATTTTTTTAGGTGGTGTTTCAAATCAACAGCAATATGAAACGCAGCTCTGGGTTTATTGCTGTAGCACCCTGGTCCCTGCCTCTCTGGTGTCCATCCTTGCAGGCAGAGCTGCCTGCTCTGCCACGTAGGGATTTAGCAGAAGGGGCTCAGCTTCTCCACTGACTCTGAACATCACGCCAGTCCATCCCCGGTCTTTGAAGCCCTTGTTCCTGCTTCCATGGGATTGATGTTCAGCTTCTCTGAGAGCAGGGTCCCTGTGCTGCGGAGGAGAGGGGTTTCAGGGTGACGAAGCTGCATGGGAAAGGCTTAACAAGGAGACAGGGTGAGAAGAACCATGAATGTGTTTCCAATGATCTGTTAAACCCCTGCAAGAGTTATTTTGGGGGGGGGTCTTCCTTGTGGTTTTTGCATGCCTGGAGGTTCAGAGGCTTTGCACTCCAGAGAGGCAGTGGGAAAGGGTGGCTTCAGAAGGGGTCTGATTCCTCACATCAATATCCAGAAGCAGGGAGGTCGGATGGGTGCAGCAGGTTAGTCACTGACAGTGACTGGAACTCCTCAAAGTGCGTTAAGTCTTGAAGGATGCTTTTGAAAAACCCCTTTGTGTTTCTTTGAGCCTTTTTGTGTAGCAGTAGTGACTCACTTCCTGCCCAGTGGGGTCCCCAGGTATTATAATCACAACGTGACAAAACCCAGGTGACATCCAAATTATTCAGCAATGCCTGAGATGTCTCACTGCTGAAGTTGTTCCTACAGTCTCCCAGAATTAGGTGTTCACAGCACTGGAACAGGAGCATTTGTGGGTGTGTCAGCAGGGGCTGTACAGCCCTGCACTTCACCCTCACCTGCTGGAAGACCACGTCCTGGTGTGGCAGCCCTTGCCTGGTCCAGTCCTTCCCAGCATGCTGCAGGAGCTACTTTTTGTGGTGCCGGGACACGTCACTCACATCGTCTCGCTCTGAGCTGCAAGCTTTATAGAGTCCATATTCAGGGAACCTTTTCCCCAAGCCTCACACCAAGGCCAACTTGTATTCCTAAGGCTGAGTAGCTTTGCAGAGGCACCTGAACTAATCTTCAGCCCAGTTTGCTCTGAAAAGTTAAGCTGTTGTAACTCCTGCTAATGTATTTTGGTGGCAGTGTTCAGACAACCTGTGGGCTGAGCTGGAGGTGACCCAACCACGCTTGGTGCGTTAGTTCATAAGCTTCCTTAACGCAATGTTTGCTCGGACACAAGCGCAGTAAGTCCACAGATGCTAAAAAATAAACAGGGTTGTCAGCCTTTGTCCCAGCCCCTCGAGTCAATCAATACATCCATTAAGCTTTTATTCCAAAGCAAAGCCCTCAAACTGTTACTGTTTGTTTAGGTTTTACTGTTATTATTTTTAAGTTCTCCCTTTCACTCAAAGGTGTTTATCTGAGCAGGAGCTTAATCCAGCAACAACTTGCAGGGTACAGCCTTCCCCAACCCATCCCTGCAAAGGCACAGCCTGTTCCTGGCATTGAAATGAGGCACAGTCTTTCCCAGAGGAGTAACATGGTGATCTTGCCTGAGGAACTTTCTTCTGGTATTGTGGCATAATTAGGTGTAATGCTATTACGGCACAGGGTTTAAATATGGGTGCCTGAAGCTCATGTGACAGTTTGTTTTGTATTTGTCCTTGTCTTTGACTCGACCTAGACCCAGGCATTGAGACTTGTTTCAGTCATGGTACATCTCCAGCTCTCTCTTAACGGCACTGGCTGGTGTTAATCGAGGCTTGAGGAGATGTTGCAGGGGTCCTCTAGTCTTTTCAGGGCAAGTCTGGAGCTCCCTGAAGGAGTCACTCTGAATTGATACCAGTGATGGTCACCCAAGAGCAGTTCCAGCGTTGTAAGTGATGGGTTTGGGTTAGGACAAGAGTTGTACCACAGGAGGTTTAGGTTAGATATTAGGAGAAGTTTCTTCACTGAAAGGGCTGTCGAGCCCTGGAACAGAATGAACGGGGAAGTGGCTGAATCACCATCCCTGGATATGTTTAAAACTCATGTAGATATGGTGCTGAGGGACATGGTTTAGTGATGACCTGGCAGTGTTGGACTCAATGATCTTAAAGGTCTTTTCCAACCAGAATGATTCTACGATTCTATGGAAACAATGGCAGTTCATGTGCTCCTTCCCATCTGCTGCTTTCTCAGCCCATCCTGCAGAGCTTGAGCTGTAACTTTAAACCAAGCTTTAATGTGCCAGGAGTAAAGGTAGCCTCGGCGTGGGCTTGGGAGCACAGGTAGGCAGGAGGCCAGAGCTGCTCCAGGCACAGTGGGACAGGGTGAAGCCATGAGCTCTGCAGCTACATCAGGCAGCGATTGCACAATGCCCAGGTTGCACAACGCCTGGAGACAGTAAAAGGCAGCAAGCTTTCGAAGCTGCAGACCAAGAGCTTCTTGCATGCGGGGGACTCTGGCTCCTTCCTTTCCCCTGTGTAAGTGGTTTCACCTAAGCTTGATCTGATGTCATTCTGGGTTTTGGTTATCAAATGGAAGTGCAGTGTAACTTAACCCTCTGTTTTCCACCCTCTCTGAAGGGTGCAGAGGAGAAGGAGGGTCTGCTGATAAATATGGTCATCCAGCACTGGCAGGATTGATAGCAAGTCCAGTTTGCCATAGCAAGCCTGTTGAACTACAGCTGAAGACTTTAGGATTTGGTTCCTGGCTCTGACATGCATCTGCTGGATGTCTTGGTTCTCTGCTCCCAGTATATAACCTGGGGATGTTTCTTCTTTTTTCAATGTGTGGTGAGATTTCCCTGGGCTTTTACCTCTGGTGTAGTGCCAGGGCACTTAAACTCCCTGTGGAGAGCAGGTTCCTTGGGGACAAGTCTCTGCAGAGGGTCAGAAGGTCTTGGTTTTACTTCTGGAGCAAGAGTAACTTGCCCCAAACATTTGAAGATCCAGATGTTGCAGGCTCTTTCTGGCAGGGGAGCGAGGACCTCCTCCTATCAGAACCTGACCTGAAGAAGAGGCAGCTGAGTGCCAAGTTCAGGCAGCACTTCAGCCAGGGTGAGCGTCTCCAGTTGTCACCCTGACTGGAGGACAAGAGCTCCAGACAGCCTCTGTATGTGCTGTAGTGCTGCTGTAAAGCAATGGCACATTGGAGGGGAATGGCCCCAGAGGAGGTAGGCAGCGCTTGATCTTACTGGAGCCTTGTGTGTCTAGGAGTCCATCTCCTGTCTGTCATTCCAAAAAGAGGAGGAGATCCCCATGCTGATCATGGTGGTATCTGAGTGCATAGCAGGTGCTGCCCTGCAGTCCAGTCCTTGGGTGAGCACCCAGTGTGTCCCTGGTGTGTACACCCTGGGTTGCTTGGAGCTGGAGACGTGGTGTGGGTGGCACCAGGGATGAGGTGATGGTGTGCATCATGGATCCATGATGGATAGATACAGTCAGAGACCTCACTGTGGAGTATCCTGCAGAGCAGGGGCTGACTCTGTGTTCATACAGGAGAGATGTTGCAAACTTGGTGGCATTTGAGTGTCATGGTGCTGCCTGGATTCCCCTGTGAGTGAACAGAGAAGTCCACGGACCAGCAAAGCTGTTTGCCAGCCTGCAGCCACCCTTCCACTTCTGCACAAATGAGAGGGACACCAGGTACTCAGGCTGCTACACCCTTCCCGTGGAAGCCTCTGCCAGAAAACTGATGTTAGTTGTCTGCAAGGAGAATGAGCAGTGCAATGCAGGAGAAATGCTCACCTCTGTAACATCCTTATCCTGAAGAAGAAAAGCCTCTTACCTTGTCCTAGAGCTGAAGAGAAGGACTCAACCAGTGTACTTCCTCCCACACACGCCAGTCCGGATTCATGGCTCTCCCCCTGCCCCTGCCAGCTCTCAAGGAATGTCCATCCAATAAGAGGAGAAGGTCCCTGGAGTTTCAGAGTCATGCTCGGGTGGCACCCGGAAGACATATTGGTGATCAGACTCCCTGTACCACAAGAAATGTTGAGATACTGGTGGCAGCAGGGCACCCTGCAGAAGGAAGGACCATCCCATGGACTCTTCTGTGAAGACCCCACCAGGGGTTGCTGGCTCTGGAGCAAACCCACTGCTGGTTTGTGGAGACCCTGCTGTCCTGGGAAGGATTTTATGTTGTGTTGCTCTATCTCAGGTGAGACTCAATCCCAACTACTGCCCTGCAGGCAGATCTGCAGCTACTAAACCGTATGTTGACACGTGTGTGCACGACGTGGCTTGCTGGATTTTGCCTACTTTTGCCCCAGTTATGGACTCCTTAGTGAGGGAGCAGATGAAGAAAATAGTGGAGCTCTTCCCCAGGTCATCAGGGAATTGAGATGGAAGAAACACCAGCAAGAAAGTACTTGTCATGAACAGAACGTGGGTTTCTTGACTCTTCCTCCCCTATACTGTTGTGCAGCAGCTCACTGCCTACCACTGCAGACCACCCTGTCATCATACCCAGTATCCCAACTGAGCTTGGTCATGCGATAAGTGCTTGTTTCAACCCGCAAGACCATCCTGGCGTTGGGTTGATGGGCACCTTGCAAGCACAACGTTCTCTGCATAGCTTTGCAACGACACCTGAAGGGGATTGTGTGTCCTCAGCGTAGGTTTGACTTAGACAGGGAGGGCCACACGTTTCCTCCCATGCAGAGTTAGCAAAACATGGCAATTTTCTTGCTCAAAAATAAGAGTGCAGAAGTCTCAGCAAGGTTCCAACAGTGAAGCGATCAAACGTAGTGCTTTTGCCGGGGTGGGGATTATCTTTGTACTCAGGATTCGCCTTCAGAAACTTGTTCTTTGGTTCACTGTGCTGCATAGTGAGACCCTGGCCCTCACCCTGTCGGGGTGGGACACCTCTAGTGTTTGGGGGTTTTTTTCTCTTTTACTCATGGACTGGGAATACCTCATTTGCCTTTATTACACTTGAGCTTTTCCGTGGTGGTAGATGTTGTTGTCCTGTTCATGCCCTCTCGTGTTGCACATAACCGCCGGAGAAACTTTCTAGGAGTCACCCACTCTGCCAGAGTCCCATCGCTACAATGTCTTGCTAATTCTGTAGCTTAAAAACAATCATCATACAAAAAGGTAACATGTGAGCAGAGTTGTTTTCTCAAATCCGTGCAGAATACGCACAAATACAACAGCAAATGGGACTGAGACCGAGGACAAAGTAGAATCATTTAGTTTGAAGAAAAACTTTAAGATCATTGAGTCCAACCATAAGCTTCTACTCCAGCTCTGAAGAGCAGATACATATTTCCTGGCCCCTCTGTAAATTCACAGAATCACAGAATTTCTGAGGCTGGAATAGACCTCCATGATCATCAAGTCCAGCCTATGACCCAAAACCATGACATCAGCTAGACCATGTCACTAAGCGCCACATCCAATCTTTCTTTAAACACCTCCAGGGATGGCAACTCTGCCACCTCCCTGGGCAGTCCATTCCAGTATCTAATCACCCTTTCCGTGAGGAAGTGCTTCCTAAATTCAAAGTGCTTGGTCTCTGGGAGATACATTCCACAACTCTGCAGACCGTTCAGCAAGGAAGGAGCTGAATGATCAACTGCCCTCAGCCTGGAAGCCATCAAACATTGGAAATGGCCCACTGAGAATGGGCAGAGCTAGCTCTGTTTTCATCTTGGACACCTCCTCGCAAATCAGACGTTGAGGGACGTGGCAAATGGAGTGGCACCTCAGAAGGCCATAGCTCTTGTCCTCCACCACCATTCTCCATGAACTGTTCCGCTGGCCAGGATGTTTTTGAGTTGACTGGCTAGCTGTGTGTGGTCATCCCACCATCAGCGTGGCTCCCACACAGCCCAGACCTGATCTCCAAGCAGGGTGTCCAGGTAAGCCATCCTGCCCTGGAACTGCTGCAGCCACTGTGATTCTGTGATTCTGTGCTTTCTGCTGCACACTTGCTCGCAAGGGCTCAAGATGAAGATGCTTGAAGATGCTTTGGGCAGGAAATTGGTCTTGGGACTACTTCCATCTGTCAACTTTAAGCATCTGTGTTGCTGTGTTCAGTGTTTCCTAACCCAGTATCCAGAAGTGTTCTGATGGACTCCTGTACTTGAGCAATGGTCAGAACCTATTCTGCCCTTGAGACATCACTTTAGCTGTCTCAGCACTTTCTGTTGCTCCTTTGAGCCTGTTTTGGCACATTCCCTTCACCTCTTTGCTCCCAAGAGAGTTTCTCTTCTCGCTTTGTCTTAGGCTGAAAAGGAGGGTCGCCAACAAAGGACAACATGGTGCTGAGGTCCCACCTACAATGCATCTCCATAGGGTTCTAGACTGTCATTGAAGAAGTTTCTTGCCTGCAGTGGATGGCTTTGGAGAGATGCGGATGGCTCTGGGGGTGTGAGGTTAGCAAAGCAGAGCTGACGTTACCCAGGCATCAGACAGAGATGGAGATGAGGTCCTCTCCACCATGCCCGCTCCGCTCTCATGTGGGAGGGAGTGACGACGGGGGGCATATGTGCAGCCTACAGCCGGTAGCGCTTTCGGGCTTTGCGCCCATCCTGCCGTAGGCAGGGTGTCGAGCAAGTGATGGATACCTGCTTGCCAAGCAGAGCGAGTGGGCAGGAAAGAGAACGTGCTTCCCACGAGTGTGCTGCAGCGAGTGGGTTTTCATGTGGGCAACAGGCTGGGTCATGGAATCATAGAAACGTAGAACTATTTTGGTTCTTTAAGATTATCAAGTCCAACTGTTAACCCAGCACTGCCAGGGCACCACTAAACCATGTCCCTCAGCACCACATCTCCATGGCTCTGAAACCCTTCCAAGGATAGATCTTGTGGTCCTGCCTCTTTTTCAGCCCCTCATCAGCCACGATGTTTGGAAGCAGAGGTGTCACCAGAAGGTGGAGGGGTCCTACTGTGGTCCCAAAGGGAAAGAGGGGAGGGGACCCTCAGGCTGGGCTCAGTGGTGACTTGCACTGTGTGATGCCATGGGTGGCACATAAGCATGTGTGGATATCACCGGTTACTTTTGGCTGCTGGTGGGTACAGACCTGCGTGGGTGCTCCTAAACCAGCCCTTGTGACACCAGATGATGTGTTTAGGACAATAATCCATGTAATGTGGCCTGGTGTAGTCCTGGCAAACAACCCCGCTGCTAGGGAAGTGCTGAAGGGGGTGGTGGTTGCTCTGGGTGGCCAGTGAAGAGGAGGGAGAAAGCGCTGTCTGTCAGCAGGTGACACGTGGCTGTCCCTGCAGATGACACATCACGCCTGCATCCTCTGGGACTACACCGTTGCTTCCTCCATACCTCGTACACGCAACCTTGTGTGTACCCACACTTCTCCTTTACAGGGCACCGCTCCCAAATTCACATACCCTACTCACAGAGTGATGGCTCCGCTGCTTCCTGGCTGGAATGAGGCCAGGAATTGGGGAACCTCTGCTCCGGCAGCACCCGGGGGCACTCCCACCCTGTCAGCTTGTGAAATGCTGGTGCAGTCACCATTCGTCAGCGCTCAGGGCAGGGACCATGTGCCCTGGTTCTCCATTGGCACATCTCTACCCCGTTGGTAGTTGGGGGGGAGGAGACCGTCCTTGAGCTGCAAGTTGAGGTCGGAGGAGCTTGAAACTTGAGGCTCCATTTTCCTCACAGCAGTGCAGGTGTCTCAGGGAAGGGTGTAAAGAAGCAGCAGTGATGGTTTTGTGCATTGTCCTACGGTCCTTGAGATTCCTGTCGCCAGTGAATCATGCTTCCAACCTGGAAGCAGCGCAGAAGCTGCCAGCGCACCTGATTGATGCTCTCCAGGCTGTGGAGCAAAGTCAGACATCCCCAGTAATTCTCTCAGACCCCTCAGCAGTCTCCCACATCGGTCAGCCGGGAGGTTCTGTTGATGGATGGACCCTCCCAGACCCAGGTGTATTTCACCAGCTGCCCTGGTGCCTGTCGGATGCTGGCGCAGACGACAGCAAGCTGTGGTTACTCATTGCATAGAGCTTGTTGCTCTCCCGAGGGAAGCTTTGCTGTTCCCATCGCCCAGTGAACACCTGTGGGTCCCATCAATGCCAGAGCCACCATCGGCATGGGGCTGGGAGCTCCATCTGGGAGCCGGGTGCTAAGGGGTGCTCCTCAGCCCCTCCTAAATTAGTATTAATAGTATTTAGGTCCATAAAGTGCCTGGTGAGTAATGCCTCCAGCTGCCTGTGGCTAGGGATTGCTCTCCTCAACTCACCCTGGGCTTCTGGTTGCCCACAGGCACTTCTGGGGTGCCTAGCAGGCAGCTGCAAAAGGGGAGGAAGGGTCCATCTTGGGCAGAGGCGTGCAGACCCCTGCTAAAAACCCTTTTTACCCCCCCCCACAACAGCCTCCTGACAGCACCCTTCCCCTCACAACATGAGGACAATCAGATTCGTGATGTTTTCCTGAGCGTCTCCGTGGGGTGTGAAAGCCCTGGAGAGAATCAGCTTCCCATCGCTCATCCGTGGAAATGGAGCAGCTCTGGGCTTTGGCGAGTAAAGAAATGGAGACAGATGAGGTCTCCTGCCCCTCACCATCAACCAGCAGCTGCAGAGAAGGGGCAGGAGGGCACCAAGGAGGGAAGGGAGTGCTGGGCTCTGGATTCATCCGAAGAGACTCCCGTCTCCTTCCCGACTGCGTGGGGACTTGCTGCGGTTCTCCTCACTGAGTAACATGCTGCTGTTTAATTAACTTTTGACTTCTGGTTTAAAGGAGCAGTGCACAAAATAGTTATTTACTTCATCTGGAAATTCTTGTAATCGTTACCATAATTACAGCTTCCTCTTTTTTTTTTTTTCTTTTTTTTTTCCTTTTTGGTCCCCAACAATGACATTGTTGCTGCGGGTTTCTTCAGCTTCACAATGGAACATGAAGGAAAGCATGAGCTACATCTTGAACTAGGCAAGTTCAGAAGTTTGCTGCAAATGTTATTTTGTATCAATGATTATTTGGAGAGAAGGGATGAACAAAGAGAGACCACTGACATGCAAGCGGAATGTAGTGGTCCTGACAAAGTCTGATAAAATCAGGGGGTGGGGAAAGTGACATAAGAGCAACAAACTGCAATGTGTAGGAACTATCACCTGCTCAGAGTGCCATTTGATTTATATGACTAAGACAGCAACCAGTGAGTGTGTGTATAAAGAATGGTTTGTCAGTGACTTATGGATCAAGGAGTACTTGCTGTAAGCATAGACTCATAATTCTAAATAATAAATAAACCAATAATTTATTCATTTTGGGGAACAGCTCTTCATCAGAAAAGAGGAAGAGAATTCTTCTCATTGATTATTTGATGCAGATTCTTCACTCAGTTTTACTTAGTTGGTTATATACTAGCCTGGCAGGGGGAAGAAGAGACCTAGTGTATGTGACACTGAAAATAACAGTTTTGTTGATCAGTCTGACCACTTAAAGATTAACAAAGTCCATCTGCATTAATGCAGCTATGGATGTTCCTGTAACTACTGGTTCCCTGTCTGGTTTCCAAAACATGGAGTTTAATCTGAGAAAGAAGTGGAAGAAAAATCCTGTTATGTTCTAGGCAGATTTCCTGGTCAAAGCAGGTGCAATCCAGCTGCTGACTATGCAGCTTGTACTAACTCACTTCAGCATGCCTCAGAAATCTGAGGCAAATGTAAGGGAGGAGAAAAAACAGAACACACAACCATTACAGACACTACCATCATTATCCTTTTAATCACTGCCAGATTTGCTACTTGTGAGCTTCAGTTGCATTGTGGACTCTATCAATTGGTATGACTAGAAGATAAAAGCTTCCATAAATCGCAGACAGAGAAAAACACACCAACTGCTTTTTTCATCACCTGAACCCCTCTGTAAGCTCTGGGAGGCCAGAGGCTATGAAGTGGTGTATGCACCTGTACAGTTCTTGATACAATGCGACTTTGACCCCAATTGAGATTTTCCAATGCAATTAAATATTGCATAATGATTAATACCAAGGATCAAAATATGCAAATGCACACATCTGTGGCATGTGTGTCTGTTACTCAAGTGAATTAGAAGGGGGTAATGTGGCAGGAGCTGAGTGGTGCAGTTGAGCCAGCTGTTGCCCAAACAAGGAAGATTTGAACTTCTATTATTATTATTTTATTAGAGTGTATTTTTGTGCGTTAGTTGTGGGTTGTGGGTTTTGTGGTTTGTTTTTTGGGTTTTTTTTTATTCTTGCTTATGAGTTTTGTTTTTCCCTGTCCATTCTCTGGTGGCACTGATAAATGCACATGGTCTACTTTTGTAGTCTGCTCTCTCTTCCTGCACTTCCTCAGGTAGTACAGATGGTGGTCAGCTACACCTTCCTTCCCATTACTTCTGGGTATTTTGGGTCATTGATAAATGGTGTTTTTACTGTGGTTCATCTTCAACAGACACTAAAAATACTTCAGGAGTTAGATCGCTTTAGTGGTGACATCATGCCAGCACTGTCACCTAGGTAATGGAACTAATTGCCATAGCAACAAGGCTTTATCATTCAGCAGCCTGAACGTTTTTGACAGATGGGAAAGCCTAAAGATTTGAAGTAGGACACAAATGAAATGTATCTGATTGGGCTGTCATATTAATAGCTCATGAATAGGAATCTTCTGTGCTAGGTACATCAAATCAGAGTAAATGATATATATTTGAGGCCCATTTACTGCAAATTAAATTATTTAATGCTAAAAACTTTCTCTAGGGAAAAAACAAGTACAAGAAGAGAGTATATAAATCATGTTAGGAGGGGCTGACCACTTGGGTGGAGTATAAGTCTGTTGTCAGGGATGTAGGGAGGCTACTGGGAAAGCTAAGGTCTCTTTGGAATTAAGCCTTGAGAGGAAGGTCAAGGACAGCAGAAAGAGCTTCTTCAAATACATTGCTGGCAAAACTGACATTAGAGGCAATGTAGGCCCACTGCTGAATGAGGTGGGTGCCCTGGAGACAGAGGATGTGAAGAAGGCAGAGCTGCTGAATGCCTTCTTTGTCTATCTGCTGGAGACTGTCCTCAGGAGCGCCATTCCCCTGAGGCCCCAGAGGAATCCAGGATAATGGAGGAGTTTGCCCTGGTTGAGGAGGACTATGTTAGGGATCAGTTGGGACACTTGAATATCCACAAATCCATTGGTCCTGATGGGATGCACCCATGGGCACTGAGGGAATTGGCAGATGTCATTGACAAGGGGGAATGGATGTAAGCTAGAGCACAGGAAGTTCCACCTCAACGTGAGGAGGAACTTCTTTACTGTAAGGGTCACAGAGCATTGGAACGGGCTCCCCAGAGAGGTTGTGGGGTCTCCTTCTCTGGAGATTTTCAAGACACGCCTGGATGCTTTCCTTTGTGACCTTTGCTAGATTATATGGTCCTGCTCTGGCAGGGGGGTTGGACTTCTCCAGGGTCCCTTCCAACCCCTGACATCCTGTGATTGTTAGGCCACTCTCCATCATCTTTGGTAAGTCATGGGCAACAGTTGAGGTGCCTGAGGACTGGAGGAAAGCAAATGTCACTCAAGCTTTCAAAAAGGGCAGGAAGGAGTACCGGGGTAAGTACAGACCAGTCTGCCTCGCCTCCATCCCTGGAAAGGTGATGGAAAAACTTATCCTTGGTGCTGTGTCTAGGCATATCAAGGATAAGAGGGTCATTAGGAGCAGTCAGCATGGCTTTGCTAAGGGGAAGTCATGTTTGACCAACCTGATAGCCTTTTATGAGGACATAACCAGGTGGATGGATGGTGGCCGAGCAGTGGACATGATTTATCTAGACTTCAGTAAAGCATTTGACACAGTCTCCCACAGCATCCTCGTAGCTAAACTGAGGAAGTGTGGACTTAATGATCAAGTAGTGAGGTGGGTTGTGAAGTGGTTGAAGGGACAAAGTCAGAGAGTTGTGGTCAATGGGGCAGAGTCTAGTTGGAGGACTATGTTAGTGGACTCCGTCAGGGGTCAGTACTGGGACCAGTGCTATTCAGCATATTCATCAATGATCTGGGTAAGGGAGCAGAGTGCATTGTCAGTAAGTTTGCTGATGACACGAAACTGGGAGGAGTGGTTGACACACCAGAAGGCTGTGCTGCCATTCAGTGAGACCCAGACAGGCTTGACGACTGGGCGGGGAGAAATGTTATGAAATTCAACAATGGCGAGAGTTTTGCACCTGGGAAAGAGCACCCCCAAGTGTGAGTACAGGCTGGGGACTGATAAGTTGGAGAGCAGTGAAGGGGAAAGAGACCTGGGGGTTCTGGTGGACAGCAAGATGACCATGAGCCAGCAATGTGCCCTTGTGGCCAAGAAGGCCAAGGGCATCCTGGGGTGTATTAGAAGGGGGGTGGCTAGTAGGTCGAGAGGGGTCCTCCTACCTTTCTATTCTGCCCTGGTGAGGCCACATCTGGAATATTGTGTTCAGTTCTGGACCCCTCAGTTCAAGGATGGGGAACTGCTTGAGAGAGTCCAGTGCAGAGCCACGAAGATCATCAAGGGAGTGGAACATCTCCTTTATGAGGAAAGGCTGAAGGAGCTGGGCCTCTTTAGCTTGGAGGAGACTGAGGGGTGACCTCATTAATGTTTATAAATATATAAAGGGTGAGTGTCATGAGGACAGAGCCAGGCTCTTTTCGTGATGTCCAGTGATAGGACAAGGGGCAATGGATGTAAACTGGAACATAGAAGGTTCCACAAAAACATTAGGAAAAACTTTTTCACCGTGAGGGTGACGGAGCACTGGAACAGGCTGCCCAGAGAAGTTGTGGAGTCTCCTTCTCTGGAGACTTTCAAAACCTACCTGGACATGTTCCTGTATGGTCTACTCTAGGTGATCCTGTTCTGGCAAGGGGGTTGGACTAGATGATCTTTCAAGGTCCCCTCCATCCCTAACATTCTGTGAAACAGGGGTATTTAATTAAAATAAGCAGATAATGAACCTGATTGTTTTAATATTATTGTCCAGCCCCTGGGTATTGTTTCTACTCTAGACATCATATAAGACTAACTAAATGACAAAGTACTTCCAAAAATTTTTAGCCAAGCATAAGCACGCTTCCTGGTTAGTAGTTTACCTTGCCAAAATATGATTGTGGGAGCACTGGAGCCTGGTGTCCACAGTGTCCTGAGTCCTGCCCTGAGGAGCTCCATTTGCTCACCTATTTCCAGCAGAACAGCTTTGCCTCAGATTTTTTTGAGGAGAGCATAACCTCAGGCTATACCTGGCATGGTCAAATCCCACTAGGATTAGGCTCAAAATTAAAAAGAACCAGGGTGAAATTTTACCTCACTTTAGTCACTGCAACTTTTGCTATCAAGTCAGCAGGCCCATGTTTCAGTCTACGTGTACTGCTCTTGGTTTGCTTGGAGATTAAAGACTGAAAGCACTTCTTTGCTTTATTCTCTGGTCCTTGGGCTATTATTCTGTATGGCACATTCAACCATGGTCAGCAATGATGCTGCTATGGTTGGTTTGGAGTAAATCAAGAATGACTGCAGAGCTTTAGGGGCAATGGTGTGAAGTACCTGATTAGCCCAATTTAGTACAATAGGTGAGAGAAGTCTGGTTAAGAGAGGACATAACCTGCAAGGTGACAACTGACTATATAGTTAGCTGAGAAGGTGGATAACAGACATGCTTGGAAGCCCGCTGAGGAGGGCTTTATACAAAATACCTGGTGGCTGATGATAACAGCTTGCAATTAAATGAGGAAACAGGCTGGGGTGGCAAGTGTATGGGGCAGGATGAAGTGCTCTATGAGTAGTCTGAGGAAGGATGCAGATCATAAACCCTATTTCTTAGCAGCCTACTTTAAATTCCCTGCCTTGAAGGGTAGCACACTGGGAGGCGAGAAATGCATGGAGTGTCTGAAGTGTGTTGGGTAACTTCTTAATGCAAATAAATAAGGTAGTTAGATATGATGTTTTCCTGGATCTGCTACTCACAGGGAAGATCTGATTGAGGATGTGACAAACAACAGCAACTTTGACTGTGATGATTGTGAAATGATGAAGATCAAGATGCTGGCAAGAGTGAGGAGGGCAAGTAGCAGCGTAGATCCTGGAGCTGAGGGGTGCAGGCTTTGGCATATTTAGGAAACTGCTTGATAATGTCCTGTAGGAGACAGCTTTGTCTCACTAGTCTTTAAAAATTATTCTTCTTAAGATAAACAGGGAAACTATAGGTCAGTTGGACTTGCTTTGTTTCTAGGAACAATCCTCTCAGAAGACATTTTTGGAAATATGAAGGAGAAAGTGGTTGGAAGTAACTACTCATTAGACCCTATTTAGAGTACTGCTTCCAAGTTGGGGACCTCCAGTACAAGATAGACATTAGTGAACTGGAGGGAGTTTAGGGGAGGCTACTGATATGATTGGGGTAGGATCAGTTGCCCTGTAAAGACTGCAAGAGGCTGACCAGAGAGGTCATGGTGTCTCCATCCTTGCTTGGAGGCTTTCAAGCCCTGACTGGACAAAGCCCAGAGCATCTGAGTTTGAATTCAGTATTGACTGTGCCTGGAGCATGGGGTTGAGCTAGAAGACCTTCCCATGTGCCTTCCAACTAGAGTTATTCTGTGATTTTTTGATTCTACCACAAGATTCCTCTGTATTCCTCCTAATCTTCCTAGTTATATCTAATCTTTTAAAGCTGCATCCCTATGGTGTCTTTGTGAAGCAATAACAACAGATATTAGAGGGTTTCTTTTGTATGATAAAGGAGAATGAATTATGTTTACATGAAATGTAACTAATAGCAGAATATAGTATTTAAGTTTAAAGTGCATGTTATACTTGTCTGTACTGAGGTATGCATTACCATTTTAATCAAAACAGCTTATATTAGTTCAGGCACCAACAGTGAACAAAGTCTCAGATAAAGAACAGGGACTCACTGTTACTTTCTGCCTTCAACATAAATATTAGCTGCCCTCCAGTAAATGCTACTCATCTGTGCTTAGAAACGTAGTACCTAGCAGATAAAATGCCATTTCCTCCAATTATTTACCTATATTATACAGGCTCAGTATTAATCTAAGCTCTTCACTCTGATGGTATTTAGCCATAATCATTTTTCTTTTAACATACTGTCTGATTGTTTTCCTTATCGGGAGTTCAGGTTTGCTTTGCCACCTTCAGTGTCAGACCCTTTCTAAATGAAAGGAGAGACTTTGAGCAGTTTGAGCTGGAGGGTCAAAATAATCCTGGAAATTACTTCTCATTCTAATTGAGATTGTGAAGACATAACTCATCACTAAGAATTGTTTATCCATCTTTTAAGTTTTTCTCATCATACCATACTAGGCAAACATAGAAACAGACATTTAGTGGTTTATGTTCTATAACCTCACTCGCTTTGCATCTTGAAAGTCAATTTTAAAGGCTCAGAAAAAAATCACTGCAAAACAGCTGCTTGGTTTTATGAAACATAAATGGTATGTTGAAATTGCACAGATGGCTTCTTGGGGGATTGTCCTGGGTTCAGCATGGATAGCGTTAATCTTCACCTGAAGCTGTGAGGGGGCTCAGCCAGGATAGACAACCAAACCAGACAATCATATATTCAGTACTATCCTGAAATTATGCCTACTACATAAGGGCAGGGGCCAGGCCAGGTGCTTCAGTCTCTGGTACAAGAGTCATTCGTGGTCTAGGCCATTGATGTGTTTTATATCACTTGTTTTTATATATTGTTTCATTACTATTATTGTTATTACTTTTGTTTCTTCTCCTTGTGTGTTGTTCTATTAATTTCTCTTTATCTCAACCTATGGGATTTTGCCTCTTTTCTTCCTATTCTCCCTTCCATTTCACCAGGGGGAGCAGAATGAGTGAGCAGCCGTGTGGTCTAAACATTTTTGGCATTTCACAAACAGGCTTAGATGTTGTTCAAAATACTAATTCAAAGAAATCTGCAATTGATTAATAACTTTCTAGTTGGTGGCAGCAGCTATTGGTGGGAAAGCAGGTAGTCACATGTATGTCCTTGTTTTGTTTTGTTGGTTTTTTGTGGGGTTGTTTGTTGGTTTGGTTTGGTTTTGGTTTGTTTTTTGGAGGGGTTTTTTTGCATTTAGTGAGGCTAAAAACACTTTCCAGCTTTTATTTGAAATTCAGTTCCAGCCATGGTTTTGCTATGGCTTTGAACAGTGTGGTAACATGGGATGGAGAATTACCACTGCTAGAAGCAAAGCCTAGATTCATTACAGCTTGAACCACTGCATTCTTTTTCTGAAATGTTTTGGGTTTTGTTTGATTTTCTTATGCTACACTGTACTGCACTCCTGTGAAAGGAATAAAGAGGAAGGGATGCTACTACCTTCACAACATGTGCAGAATAATTTTGAGTCATGGACCTAAGTAAAAAATTTCCCAATATTTTGTAATATGTTTGAACAATGAATGCTTTAAGGCGGGGGGGGGGGTGGTGGTGGAAATGCCCCTTCACTTAGTGCTGGTAGGGATTTCTTCTGTGATTTAATCAATCACTGAGAGGTTGTTTATTTTAGTTACACTACATGACAAGAATAGTCTGAAAGAAGCAATCGAATGCTTTTTCTTGCATGCTGATCATTCATTACATAGCTATCAATAACTGCCTAATAAAGCTAGTCCAAAATAAATCATGCTTTCTTAACTACTTGGTAAAGATTGAACAACACTTTAGTATACTTCTCAATACAGTAGCACACTACAAAAGCAATCTATACTCTAAGCACCCATTACTGTTACTGATTCATTAAAATGTTAAGTTAATGTATTCAGGTTCCTTTATTGGAAAGCGAAAGCCAGCAAAAAAGCCAACAAAGATGTATGTGTCTGATTATGCCATGCTAGAAGTAAATAATAGAGCATTATGCAATTCATGGCACAAGTAATGGGTTTTGGATAGCAGCATACATCCAACTGAAAAATGATGGACATGTCCAAATGAAGTATGTCATAGTCAAAAAGTACAAGCTTCTAAAATAGATGATAATAAGTTCAAGACCTGTTCCTATTATCTTGAGGCTCAAATAAGACTTATTTGTTCCTTTTTAAAAACAATATTGATCAGCAATCACTTTTTATTTAAATAAAATGTACAGCTTTAGTAAAATGTTCACAGGATTTTCCAGCCTGTGCCTTGTATTTGCAAAGCTTAGACCAATTGGAGGCATGTGTTGGAAGTGAGGCTGTACCAACAGGAAGGGTAACATTTGAAATGTTTCATATTAATTAGAGGCGATCAACTTGGCACTGGAGTTTCACGTGTTTGGGATAGGTTTCATTGAACGTAACTGGTAATTACTAAAATCTAATGTTTCTAAAAATTCATGCCTGGTGATCTCAGTGTAGGCATCTGAAATCAATCAGTGAAAACTCCATATGGAAATATCAGTCCTCAAATCCATTCTTGAAGTCCGTATTCATTCAGCAGCGGTTTAGCTGCACTAAACCCTGGAAACAAAGTCTGCCATACATTAGCTGAGTAAGTTTGCTTGATGAAGAAAGTGCACAGAGTCTGTCCTGTTCCTTTGCAGTAATGAGGATGGGATAATATGCATTTGAGTATCATAAGTAGATTTGGCAGAATCATGCCCTTCCAACCCTGTTCATCTATTTCTTTGCAGCCTCCTAACTGTGCTCCAAGAGAGTGCTGGATAGTCCTGGACTAAATCCTCTAGCTCTGGAGCCTGTTGCACCAACCTAAATGTAAATCTTTCCATTTGTTTCTTACCTAATGTGTTTTCAGACCTGTCAATTTAACACACATCCTGTATTTAATCATCTAGGTCATAAGTAAAACATTGAGAGGATAATCTTTGTGGAGGGATGTATTGCATGGGATTGTACTCTGAGACTGTACACTCTCTGGATGTATAGGCTCTCTGGATGTTTTTTGGGACGTTTTGGCTTCCATCTTCTAGTTTCATTTAGACCATGTTTCTTAGGTTGCTTATGAGGATGCTATAGAGGATAAGTTCAGAAATCTTAATAAAGTCAAAATATAGTGCTACTACAATTTCTCACTAAACACAAACCTTTACTACAGAAGGAAACTAAACTGGTTTTACATCATTTGTTACTAATGAATCCTTACTGACTGTTCCTAGTCTTCCCTACTTTCCTTTTAATTGCTTATATGTTCTTCTGACTGTTTATTTCACTGTTTCACCAAAAGCAGAATTTGTGTGGTCTATAATATTTTCTTTTCTACCTGTTTTTTCTCTATTTTTCCACCTTTTGCAGTCTTTTGGGTCTCCACTTATTTTTGTGAAATTCACAAAGATAACTGCTAAGGAAATCTGAAACTCCTTTAGCCAGTTCTACAAAAGTATCTTAGGAGAAATTTAATTAGACCCAGGCATTTGGAAAACATCTAGCTTATCTTTATCTGAGTATTCATGGCACTGCTCTGAGAGATCATTTGTCCTTATCTATAGGTGTTTAAATAAGTAAGCACCTTAATTACAGCTGACCTTTTTAATAAAGAATGAAATGAAAAAGGCACTGATGCTGAGATTAAGTTCATCATCTCAGCTTTCTCTGTTACTTGTATTACAGCCAACATTATGCTAACAATTGCATCATCCATAAAACAAAAGGAGGAATAAAAGACCTCAGAAATTTTCCAGACTCCCTGAACCTGTGGCACCTGTAAACCAATCCTATCAAGGATTGGATGAAATTTTGCTGGGGGCATAACAAGTGTAGCTGGGATGTGTTCAAGGACTTTTTTTGTATTACTTTGAGTCATCTGAAGCAGGAAGGGTAAAAGGGGAACATTGAGATTTGGAACAGGAAGATATTTCTGTAGTTCATAAGAAGTTAATATTTGCTGTCAAAATGTCAGTTTTGTCCCCAGTGGTAAAGGTAACATGAGATTGTCACCAGATTCCAAAGTCTCAACTGCAAAGGGCTTTAAAGGAGCTGATAGTCTACCTTAAACAAACAACCTTTTTTGGTTTATGCTGTCTTTTTGAAGGTTTTTCATGTTATGCTCTGACATAGGAGATCATTAGCTTCAATAAAGAATACCAGTAAGCCTAGCAAGTCTTAGCTCTAACATTTCTTGAGGGGAGGGGCGGGGGGGAAGCTTTGCAAAGCCTTTTAGTGTGACTTTATCATCCTGCAGTCCTGAAGTAGGCTAGGAGTTTGAATTTAGGAGGCTACAAGAAAGTTGCAAGCACTGAAGGAACTGACAGTGATGTAGCACTTGGCACTTCTTTTACTATATTGGTACTGAATGAATAATTTTCAAGGGTGATATTTCAGGAATTACCCTTGTTCATGATAAAGATGCTTTAAAAACACATGTATGTGTATGCATGGGAAGAAATCTTGTTCTAGCTGAACTCCTTAATCTCTTGCCTTTTCTGAGCAAATAGATTTTTAGGTGGAAATATTTAAAAGCATCTTCTTTCAGTCATATCTATTGTCATTCCATCAGGAAGGAGAAAAACGAACAAGCCTTCCCACCCATCCTCATGATGTAGAATGCTGAGAAGGCTGGATTCCAAATCTGGTTGATGCACCGAGACTGCTGAGAGGCAGAGTTGATTGTACAGAGGGCAAAGATGTTTTGGTCGTCTTAGCATTCTGTCCCCTGAGCTGCTGCGTAGCTCCAACACATCTGTAGGATTGCAAGCTATTCAAACCTGGCTCAGTCATCCCTGTTTCTGAAGCATGAAAAAACTGAGGGGGAAAAGGAAAGTAAATAAATATAAAATGCTTGTATAAGCAGTACTCTAGACTTCTGTAAAACATCTACTGTTGTACCAGATGGGAAAATATTAGTTAAACTTATAGTAATTTAATTAAGATAAGGTGGAGATTGATGCATAAGAATTACAAAGTGATGGTGGGAAGTGGCCCACAGTAAGCTGGCAAAAGACTGCTGAAGATGTCTAGTGAAGTACAATTATCAGATTAGGGCATAATCTGATTTAATATTTTCATTAATGACCTTAATACCAAAAGTAGGGGGTGAATTAATAATTTTTTTCTGGTGGCATAAATGTGGAACATATTAACAATAAAAATGTGAATTACCAAATTATATAGAAATAATTAGATGACCTTGAGACCAGAAATGATATAAATGTGATGGAACATTATAGTACAAAATGCGAAGTTATGCACTTTGGGACCGTGAACAAGAATTTCAGGCATTAACCAGTGCTTGAGCTGGGATCAGAGGAGAAGCCAGGTCATGTTTCTTAGTCAGCTACAGATGTAGCTCAAAAAAAGCTCTGTGGAGTCATAAGCTATTATGTTCTTCTTTTAGTGTACTGCTTTACATGTTGTGTACAAGGCTCTAGTATGACCTTACCTGAAATACGGTGTGGATCTTTGTTTAATCTCTCAAAAATTAATTTCAGATGGACTGAGTGAGAAGGGTACAATGATCTTAGCAGCATCTCTTATGAAAGAAAATTGAAAGTGCAGCTTCTTCAGACAAGAAAAAAAAAAAAAAGACTTGTCTACAGATCTACCAGAGGATTGCTACGACATGGTTGGCACAACAGCATTTTCACATTAGAAAAGAGGCAGAGCATTGATGAGAAATTTCCTGAACTATAGAAAGCAGAACTCCTCTAGCTTGTTTTTAGTATAGAAATTGATGTGTTTAATTAAGAGTTTTAATAAACTTTATTGCCTAGGACAGCACAAGGCTGCACGCAGTTGATTGTAGATGTCCCTCTCCCTTCTGTGCTCCAAGCCTCATTTGGGAGATCTCCCTTCCCTCCACTGCACTGCTCACGCTCTCTGCTTGCTTCCTCCCCACTTGCTCGCATCTTCAGAGCTGCCTAGATATACTTTATTTTATTTGCATCACTTATTCTGCACGCGATTTGGCTAGTTTTTTCTGGCATAAACTTGCCTCAAAGGGGACGAAGACGCCTGCACTTCACTCAGCTTTGTAGAGCCACACGCAAGAGCTATGCTTACCATGACACCTGCTTCTCTAATAGAAAATAAATTCTCCTTCATACTGGGTCTGGCTTTTCAGTTCACAGACAGGAGGAGCGAGATTCACTGAACCTTTGAAGCAGAATTTATAAATCATACTATTCAATAACTAGGAACTCTTAACGTTTTAGTGTAACATCAGAGGAAAGTTCCTTGTATTAACATTCAAATAGGTGAATGAAGTAGTTATTGTTTTCCTGGCCATGCAGAGTATACTGCTGTATGCGCACAGTCAGAAATGGCATGAGGTACTACTCATAATGTAATAACTTTATTTATGACAGTTTCTGGGACCCAGGGTTCTAGCTATGATGGCTCAGCAGGTTTCCACAGCTCAGCTGTGACTAGACATAATTCTGATTCATTCAGACTGTTCCTGCAGTTGAGAGCAGTAGCAAATAGAAAAGATACTGCTGATAAATTACAGATGGAAAAATATTAAATCAACAGAACAATTATAGCTGATCCAATTGGAAACAAGAAAAAAATAAAGGAAGCTCAAAAAAGAACAAGGGAATAAAATCCACTGCGATTAGTACAAAGTGCACAGTGCTTATCACAAGAGTCAGATACTTGGATATTATGCAGTAGGAAATAAGAATGCAGGGAAAAAAAATTCTTGCTGAGGAGGAAACCATGTACACTTAAGGCTAAGTGTCTTGCAGGCGCAGAAGTGATTTACAAAAGCACCACCTATGGCACCACATTCAGCTCTGTCTTGTGCCTTCTTTTTTTCCCTTCTCAGCTTTTGCTCCTGTGGTTTTTGGTTGGTTGGTTGGTTTTAATTTTGTTTGGTTGGTTGGTTTGTTTTTGTTTTTCCAGTCAATTTCCAGCTCAGTAGTCAAAAAAGTAGAGACTACAAGAGGTTCTTCTCTTCCCTAAGACAATGTCTGCTGCATGCTTGCTAGGTTACAAAATGCAAAGCAATCCGTTCAGTGTTGTGCTGGAAAGGATGTCAGCCCTTACTACTTTCACAATCTGCATGTGGCAAAGGAGTATTTATTGTTCCAACCAAGGATTTAGAAGGTCCTGTCTAGATTTATACTGTTACTTTGCAGGAAGAACTGCAGCCTCTCAGGATCTATAGCTAGGGGAAAGGAGGTGCTCTGTTGCTCCACGTGATGGCAGCCCCATCATCAGGACAAAGAGTGAGGGATAATGGGTGAAAAATATACTAAAAAGTACATGTTGCCTCTAGAACACTTTCTCAGCTTTTTCCAAAGATTTAGAAGAAAAAAGCCTCAAACTTGATATTGGTAATATGTTTAGCATGATCTTTCCTATACTTAACCATTTTTTCCTCTATAGTTGTATTTAGTTGAATAATTGTGAATCTGGGGGAGAGGAAATCACAGTTCACCAGCAGCAACTTGCTCAGAAGCTCTGTGAGCCTGCTTGGATCTATTGGAAATCAGATGTTAATACAGCTCCGAGAAATATGCTGCCCACGTCTCAGCCCATGTTGTCTCTTCTATTCTCTCAGAAGGAAGGATTAGTCCCTGCCCAGCAGTAGCCTGAGGCCTTTTGGGAAAATCACAGATTATTTCTTGGTTAAACCTCAAGTGCCTATGGTTTGTAGTAAACTACTGTTGAGTTCCCTAGGTGCCCTTGCCTGAGGAGGTGAAGGCACAATGTGTGTTTCATTCAGAGCAGCTAAACTCTAAACAGTAGTGCTGTCTGTGGACAGACCTTTCTCCTCCCACTCCAGCCTAAATGAAAACAGTAAGTGTTTGATGTCTTCTTCATTACTGCATAACTCAGATCCAAGGGAAATGATGGACCTGGCTGAAATCACAGTATCTCACTTGCTACGTTGGATACGTGTAAACTGCGATCCAGGCACCTCTACCCTGGACATAGCTTGACTTCCTGCTGGGGCAAGACCTGGATGTGCAATATTCCTTCCCTGCAGTGACATCAAAGAGGTGAAAAACCCCTATGCACATTCACAGGAAGAGGGTCATGATGCATTCTACAGATCCAAAAGGTATCCCCACAGGTTAAGAGTGGCTGTTGAAAACCCTTGGCTGTCAGAGACTTGTGATCAGTACTGTGAGTGTCCATTTGGGAGAGGATTAAACTTGAAGTAGGTCCTAACTGATGATCTCAAATAGGTAGTTGAGCAGAAGTAGAACATATGTAGATATTCATGCTTCTTTTCTCACTCATATATGACGGTACATGCTTTGATACTGACCTTTTTTTCCTGTTATCACACTTGAAGCTGCAGGGTAATTAATAACCAGGATCTCAGTTTGACTCCTGGTCTACTGCAGTACTTGTTTAAGTCATAAATTGTTGCTTCCTTAGATCTTGCAACAATCTAGAATTTAGCTATTGCTCTTGAAAGGTGAAATAACTGCATCTTTTCAATGGACACTTGAATTTAGCTGAGCTCAACATGATGTGGCACTTCATTGCAATCCAATTATGATAGTAGAGAATGATTTTTATTTCTGTGTTGCCTGCCATGAAAAGTAAACTTTGACAAGTCACAGATACTCTATTCCATAAATTCATCACTGAATTTGTGGTTGACCTGAAGTGATATAAAAAAAACAGAAATGTTTATGGGTGTCTGGAATCTGTATGACTGGCTGGGATCTGCAGAGTCAATGCTTCACCTATAGTAAATGTCCTGTTCCTGATAGCAGTCAAATGCAGTTGAATGTGATTTGTGGAAGGAAAAAAAAAATAAATCTTCTGCAGGACACATGTTTTGGCTCAGCTCTGAGGAAATGTCACTGTTGTTGTTGTGTGTGTCTGTCTTTGTTTTGTTTTTTTTCCTCAAGGTTTTGCAAAGGGGCTTATACTCTTCAATTTCAAGAGCAGAACTAGGTCTCACGGGGGCTTGCAACTTTATTGCCACAACTCATATTGTGGGATTTCCTGACAGAGTTAATCTAATCAATAGAAATGATAAGATTACCAAATGTAGTGTGTGTTTTGCTGCTGCTTGAAAATAGTTGAAATAAAAGATAACATTATTACTTCTTTCTTTTGCTAGTTAAATGGTGAAAAAAGTGACTAATACTTAAAACTTTAGTAGTTCATAGTTGGTACCCAAACATACAGAAATAAATGACAAAGACCCTGGACCGTGTTCTTCCTCACATGAAGGCAACGGGTGCCATTTCCATGTATTCTTTTAGAGACACCAGTCCTTGAGTTTCGGAGGAGTGAAATGGAAGATTCCTCCTTACTTGCCTCTATGTGTCAGCTCCACTCCAGGACCACACCACGTCCTTTACCTTGGCTCCCAGTGCTTGCCATGCATAGAGAAAGGAAAGCCAGGTTCTTCCCCTTCACTCCAGACAAACCTGGCTGTCAGGGCTGCCTTCAGAGAGGAGTTATGCCAGGACTTCCAAAGGACTCGAGCATTTTTTGTTGTTGTTGTTTTAGGCTTTTTTATTATTGATTATTTTTATTATTTTTTTAATTTTGTCCCACACCATGAGCTCTGATGTACAAGTTATACCCTGGGCTCAATCTGCATATTTCAAATATCCAATATCCCTACTGCTTTGCCAGGGAGGATTATACATTTTTCACAAAGTGAGCAAGTATGCTTTCAGAGAAAAAATATTTCCATGGCTACAGATCCTTCTCATGCAGCAGAATGGCTTATGAAACTCAGCAAGCAGAGAGCTAATAAAATGAGAGGAAGTAATTAGATGAAAGGATGGCTGGGTGTTTGATGTCAAATTTCTGGTTTTCATCTGAGACCCCTGGGAACTGTCTCAGGTGGCCAGAGATGTTGTTAAAGTTTGTATTTTCCATGAAGATTACGCTCTATTTTTGGTCTGGTAGGTTTTTGCTGCTGCATTGTGCACAAAAGTGGTCCTAGTACAGCTTTAGAATTGCAGTTAGTCCATATGCTGTTGTGCATTCATATCTCGTGTGTAAGAAATCACACCTGTTATGCAAACAAGTTTAACTCTACATTGCTGGTATTGGTATGAAACTATAAAATCATAGAGAACATGAGCAGTGTTAAACACCAAAAAAAGTTTATCTCCTTGTGCAATGTTAATTACTGGAATTAAGATCTCCTTGGCTTTAACAGAAAGTGATGGTGTAGGGAATATCTGGCAGATAGTGTTTTGCCTGTAGGGCGCATCCTCTTGATGCCTAGACTTTTGTATTTTCTCTAAGATTTTTCTGAGATATGGTCATGATAGTGACATAAAAATTCCTCTATCTACTTAAGCTAACATGTAGTTTATAAATAGGTTGAGTATGCTAGTTCAATATAAAGGACTATGAGACTGTAACTAGGCTATATATATATATAACTAGGATATATATTTATTTTTTTTAAGTGCCAAATTCTTGTTCTTCTTGGTTTATCTTTAATCATTTACATAGCCACATAGTCTATGTGAGTAGGCAGAACCACTCAGAATTTCTGTTCATCTTTAAAACTCTGTTAAATATTTTCAAATACTTCTGATCATTTCCCTTAGAATTTTAAGTGCCTCCAGTTCTAAAATAAAATCCTGCTGTTGCAATGAATTTAAGATGAGTCTCCACTAAATTTAATGAGGCAAAGTCATTTCTTAAGGATTGGACACTACCATGACACACATTTGTAACTTTAAAAATATCTTTCAAGCTAGAAAGAGACTGTGTTAATTGAAGGACAGCTTCAGTAAAGATAAAATGAAAAAAATTTTTTAATGATGTACGTGAGAACCAAAACAGATGGTAAAGACATTTTACCAACATCCTTTAAGTACTAGTAAGTAGATGTGACAATATTAATTTGGGTGAGAGGACATGATTAGTACCCTTTGACTTTTTTTGTAACAGCTGAATCTAATGTATCCTATTTATATGACTGTGAAGAGCTCCCAGTCATATTGTAATGATTTCTAAGGGCCAATTTGAAAGAGATTGCACTATGAGTGTCAAGTTGACAAGCTCACATCCTCTCCTTGATGTGAAGTGCTAAGTTCATGAAGATGTCAATGTGTTGCCTTGCCAAGTCTCCCAGCTGGAGAGTAATACTGCATAATAGTCATGAGACTTCAGATCCAACATTATCAGCTCAAGTATTGTAGAGTTTTGCAGGGAAAACCATGGCATAAGCAGGTAATATTTGGATAAGTTACATTCAGTGGTATTACTGGAATTGATATCACATTAAGATGCATTGCTGGGCAGATGTACAAAATTCACACTTGCTCTTTCAAGTCAAATAACATTCCTGGTAACATTCAGTGGAAGTTTTGCCTGGGTTGGTAAAAAAACATGAACTCAATACAACTTCAGGCTGTTTCGGGAGATGTGCATACATTAGCACATATGAGTAATATACCTATCCACATCTCAGTACTAACATTCTTCTGGTTTTCTTACAGTGTTAGTCTTGGCTCTTATCAGCAGGGGTTATCTGAATTGGAGCCTTCTAGATTAAAAGGAGTGAACAAAGATGGGCCAAGCACTGACGTATTTCAGAAGCTCTTTCCACTTGGTCTGAAAGTGCCTTCTCTCTTTTCAGGATGAAAAAAAACCAGTCTAAATCAGGGCACATTATCAAGTCAAGGCACATTGCAGAATTCAGTCTCTCTCTGACCAATAGCCCCTGAAATCAGTGAGACAGTAGGGGAGTGACAATTGAAAGGGCGTGGAACTGATGTGACTGGGTTTACTTGTATGGTTGTTTTTGAGATGTGTTCTGAAGCTGTGCTGAGAGTGCCTATTCATCTGGATAGAAGCCCTCACCCTCTTAATAGCATTTCTATACATCTAATGAATCAGTCAGTCAATCAATAACAGCTTAAAGAGCTGTGCTTCTGAATGCTAGACAGTTGTTTTTTTCTTTTTTCCTGTATAAAATTGTTGCCTATGTTTTAATTTGTACTGGCTAAATTATGCATTTTTTTTGAAGTGTATACCTTAGAGTAGACAGCTTGGAAGCTGTCACCAGGCTTACCTCTCACTGAGATGTTGCCTGCGAAATGGAGGAAATTGTCCATCTTGTCAATGCCCCTTTTTTCTATACCTACAAATGGTATAGAAATGATATTACTACACTCAGGAATTTAAAGCCCAAATGAGACTCTTGTCTTCCTCTGTTGGCAGCCATAAAATGTTTGAGCTGTTCCACATCATACGCACCATATCTAGAAAAGAGGCTTTGACAGCCATAGTTTAGTTATATCTTGTCCCTTATCTAAGACAACATATTGGTGGCTTTTTCTATGTTAATTAGGCCAATGTGTGTCATCCTTAGATTTCCTGGGGTGACCATTGCAAAGGTAGTGCTAGTCTGTGGTCCAAAGGCTCTTGCCTCTCCATGAGGGCAAAGGAGAAAGCCCAGCATCCACCAACATCCTTGTGAGAACTCACTAAAAACCTTCTCCCCAGCTTCCAGTTCTGTCTTTTGGGACTTCGAGGGAGAAATATGGGGATTCTTCTGGTCAGACAGTATCCAGTGAGCCAACAAATACTATCTTACTGTTTTTTTGAATTTTTGCATCTCATTTTCTTGCTTTTCCAGACGTATACAGTACAATCCAGCTGTACCACCAAAGTGGCTCTCGGAAACCACAGTACTTAACTGTCCTTCAGTCCTGAGTGTATGCATCTTTGCAATGTGTCTGGGATATAAGGAAGTGCTAGTCCCACCATGAGGGTTTAAACTATGACACTTGCAGCTTCAGTGCCTAAAGAATTGGTGTCCCCAGTTTTCCATGTAGCAGTACTTGCATATTGGAAAGGCAACAGTAAGAGGTCCTTGTGCTAAAATTGTGGGTTAACTAATATTAAAACACTTGAGCAGTTGGCTGAAGATTTTGCTGATTACCTCATAGCTCTCAGGTGCCTGGGGCATTCAGATGTAAAGCTTTATACCTTAACTAACAGACCATTAGGTCTCTGCTGCATATAACAGGGAACTTACTCTGTTTAAGTTGAGTTCTTCTGTAGTAGTTATCTATTCTTAACTTTAGTAATGCACCATGAGACCTCCTTTCATAAGCTTTTTCCCTCACTCTGGTCCAGTTTGTCATCTGTGTAGCTTCTGGACTTTTGCTAGAGCATACAAAGCAGGCAATATATGATCTTTGACACAACTCCAGTAACACTTTGAAGATTCTTGTCTAATTTGCTGGCGAGGTGTTAAAAATGGGAATAAGTGAGAAGCAATTAAGCAAAATGCATGATTACTTGTCCTCACACAGACCTCAAATTAAAATACTGAACATTATTTCACTTGAATGTGTTTCCTTAGGTTTATTTGTTAAACACTCCATGAGAATAAATTTGATAAGCTGTACTTGGCCTTGGTGAGTTATGAAAATGGAAGTTTCATTGCTGTCCTAGCTGCAGAAGACAGTATCTTTATTACCTTTTTAGTTCAGATTCTGGGCATAATATTAGGTTTAAAACCGTAGATCAAGCAGAAAGGCAATAGGTTTTATATAAAGCGTTCTACTTTGAAAACATATAGGAAGCTGAATTGCTTTCTTTCATGTGGATATGAAAGCCTATTAGAAAAATTGGAATGATTCCTTTTCTGTGCATTAAACGCTTGCTGCACCTTATTATGATACTTCATACTAGAACACTCACTTTTATGCTACCTATAAGTTTTCTAAACCAGCTGCATTAAAGTAGTTATGCTAACCAACATATACACAGTGTTGATCTTTATGGTCTTGTTACAAGCAACACCTGGGGTAGTGGGGAGAAGCCTATTAGCTACCATGCAAGCAAGAATGATGAATGCTTTCCTCCCTGAAATCACCCTGCAACCCCACCATGGAGCCATCTGAGAGAGCACCAGATGAATACATCCATGTTAAATCTATCTGCACCTTATGAGACATTGACTTCCTAATGGAAACTGTTTTTAACGTGAGCAAAGGCTAATCCATAACTTATCTACTTGGGTAAATCAATCAATAAACATGACAGTGACAATGGGATTTTTGACAAGAAGCACTGCAAAATCTTATTTACCTCCTTTGCACAGCCAGCAAAAATGCACCAGGGAAACTGTTACTTTTGATGTAGACATATAACTTAAATAATGCTCAAATGACTGGTGCAGGCATTGGCTGCAGAGGATAAAAAGGAAAACTGGATTAGCTAAAAATAGTTGTATTAAAAATCAGTGTATTTTCCCTCTCAAGGAGGAGGGAAAAAAAAAACCCCACCACCTCTAATCTTGGACTAGAAGACTACAGGTAGAAAAGTTCAGGTCTTGCCCTTCTGATTTTTGAAAGACACTTTTCTAGTTCAAAGGGCTTTGGTTTAGCTTCAGGGGAAATATCAAGGATTATAATTGGAAGACTTTTCTAGGTTTTCCTAGCTGGATTTCAGAAATACAGTATGTACTTAACAAAACCATACACACAAAAAAGAACAGATCAACTTTGAAATAAACCTTTCATTCCTCCTGCTGCCATGAAGTCTATACTGTCACCATGCATTTTCCCAGAGAGGGAGGAGGATGGAATGAGGGATAAAAGGTGTTGGAAGAAAGGAAAAGTACAAGATTAAAAATAAATCAAAGGGAAGGCATGTTGAGAGAGGTGGGTTTATGCCAGCTCCTAAATTTTGCTCTTAACTGGGTACACCTGGGAAGATTTTTCTGTATTTAATGGGATATTTCATAATTAATTGCAATGCAGTTGATTAGAAACATTTGTGGAGATTGTAAGAGTGTGAACACCAGGAACAGCTAATTTTAATGATCTGCCTATCTGTGCTGTGCTCTGACCCTCCTCACTGGAAGTCACAGGGAAATTAAATGCTGGCCTTACCAAAGTCAGGGGAGCAGTGTGGCTGACTCTGGGAGGGTGATAGGCTTTCACCCTGGGAAATATGGCTTTGACATAAATGACTGTCTAACCATTTGTGCCTGTGTTTTCAGTCTGACATGCAGGGGGCTGCTGATTTGTTTTGCCTTTTTATTAAGCAAATACTATCTTTTCCTGTTCTTGCCTTTTCTTGGCATATGCTTTGTATCGCACATGGTCTGATTAAATATACTCTTCTGCATACAGGGGCATTAAATATTGGGAACAGACCATTTCCACAATTATGTAGTTAAGGTATATTAAAACAATAAAGAATACACCTCCTTTGTGTAACTCCCTAGGCCAGCAGTTCTTGTTATGGAAACAAACTGAGCATTTTAAAAAAAATGGTTTATCTTCCAGTAAATTAACAACTTTACATATTCAGAGTAAGAAATGATTCTATTTATATTTTTTTGAAGAGCTCTAACCAAGAAGAGTCTTGCTATTTTTCTAAACTACTATTGTTTTCTAAACGTTGCAACCTAAGTGAAGGTACACCAGTCCCTTTAGTCTTAAATAACTCCTGAAAAAGTTGATAACTGCTGCAAACTATCAGCCAGAACCACTTATTCACACTTCAGTGGTCACTAGGAAAACTTTCTTGAACATAGTTTTAAATGTTTACTGTCCAGGGTTAGAAAACAACTTTGCCTGATCCATGGCTGTGGTGCATTTCTCAGTCCTCAGGAATGAGAGGAGTGATCAGCCAGTCCTTTCAGTGAGGTCAACTGTGAAGGATACAGCAGCCAGCACTCTCAAGTTTTTCATAGCTGGTTACTTCTTTGAAATCATCCAGCTCACGTAGTATCCTTTTGCTGAAAAATAGATTCACCTTTCAACATCTTAATGTTAAAAACTTTAGGTTTGATGCTGAAGTTTGGATTGCCTGACAGTTTGACTCCAACTTTATGTTCTTCTGTAGGACCACTTAGTGTCAAAGACTTGTGTCATTCAACAGAGTTTTGGCAATGACATCCAGAAGCAAGTAGTATTCATGTTTGAGAAGCAGTTTGTCCAACATTGAAAAAGCTAGTGGGAGTTGGGGCTTGTGGGTATTATTCCCTGCTCTTCCACTGATTTCTTATTGGCTTCAGATGCAGAGTGCCTTGTGGACAAGGCTTGTGTTGTTTTATTTTGAAAGTGCCACTTCCCATGATCGCTTTACAGGGTAGTATCTCAGCTTGCCATTGTTAACGAGAGGAGTAAAAAAGCAAAAAGCCATTTTCTTTCCAACTTGCTGAGTGGAGTTGGGAGAAGTAACTTTTGATTTATTTTTTTTAAATGTTATTTTAAAATGTCAAAATAATTGTTCCTGGGGCCAAAACCAGTCCTGGATCCAAGCTACTGTATGGTGTCAAAATTTGGATTCTCATTTATGCTTCTATATTTCTATACCAACTAAATCTAAAGCACTGTTTTATCATCCTCTGCTTTAGGAATAGTTCTCTTACAGACCCTTGGCAACATTCTGAATATTTAAGCTTTAGTAATGATAGCAGTCTTCATGTTGACAATGCTGACTTTTCTCAGGGCAATCTAGGTTGTAGATACTACCTTCATTCTCCTTTTCTTTCCTTCTGAGATTTGAAAACTTGCATTGTTTCATCCAAGACTATGGGGAAAGGTCCCAAGCTCAGTCTGTGCTAACAGTTTTCTAGTGAGAACTAAGAGATTCTGTTTTCCAGATGACAACACGCAATGGTCACTTGCATGGTGTGACGAGTGTCATGTGTTATGGGCTCTGGAGGCAAAAATCTGGTCAGAATTGGCAGACATAAAGTAGTAAAAGCAATGGAAGGATGCTTTATAAGATTATACTGGAAATTACTACAGGATTGTGACCTACCACTGGCCTCTGTGCTGTATATACTTTCCAGGAACAAGTAGCCAATGACTAGAGTGGCTTTTCTTCTTGTCTAGATTTTCTGAACTAAAAACTTTTTCTTGTAAGCTTGTTCTAAACTGTTAGTAAAGCCTATAACAAAATTTGAGGCTTTAACTACTTGCTCTTTACATTTATTACCATTGTATTTGAAATTTCTCATGAGTAGAGAGTGATCGACAGGTGCTCTGTAATTGATGTACAGTGTAAATGTTCACATAGTGGTTATCTCATACCATCTGTAATGAAAGGAATGACCCATTAGGAAATAATGTATCATAGGTCTAGGTACAACTTCTATAGTTAGAGGTTATAAGATGTACAGAAAGAAAAACTCAGAATGCCCAAACCCACGAGCTGTTCATCTGCATGTGTCTTTCTAACAATGACCAATGCTTAAATCTGGTTCTCTCTCAGGGGAATACCCCAAATCCCGAATTATGTTCCACCTTTGTATCAGTAAGTGGTGAGTGGGGGGGCGGGGAAAGAGCTGCTTCCACCCCACATCAGTGAGAAAAATGCAGCCCTGTGGGATAGGCAGCTTTATACACCCCTCAGACTGAGGAGGAGACTGACCTGAAATACCTACAGTTTGTAAATTCATCACAGCCTGGGATGGAGGTAATGCTTTCCCTGCATCTAGCTGTATATTTGAAGAGAACTGTTAGGGCTATCTTTTGCAAAGCCCGAGAGAGAGCAGGCATGCAGCAAGCCTGGCATTTTCTGGGCCTCAGGGGATGGTGGCAGGACACCTCTTATTTCATGAAGCCCTGCAAAACTAAGAGTTAAAGCTCAGCTACTCAGCTCATTTCCCATCTCATTTTTTTTTCTGAATATGTGCCTGGAGACACTGAATACAAAAAACATAGTTACCTGTGGCCTTTGATACTACATTTTTATGCAGAAGCTGGTGAAGGTTCAAGACATCCTCAAAATTATTATATAGTGTGAAAAATTTAGATGTAATCTGACATGTTATTTTTAGCTGTTGTCATCGATTATACTGCAGAGCCTGATCCTCGTTCATGCTACACCCCTACATCTCCCAGGTAAACACAGGCTATCAGTAGGGTTGGAGTTGTGCAGAGACTTCCACTGGCTCTGAATTCTCATGATAATAGATTTGTCTGCGTTCAAGTCTCTTAGTTATTTTTCATCTTTGCATGAGGAGGTAGAGAAGTCCAAAGACAGGGAAAGCATTTGATAGAATTAAGGGGAACAAAAGGGCAGCTTTGATATCATGGCTTTTGACAAGGAGAAGAACTAAAGAGAATTATGGTGACCTGAAGTTGACACAGTCTGCTTTAACTCAGACTTTGTTTGGCAGGCTGCTAGGGAAGGAAAAAATAAAGTTTCTCTTCTATATGGCAAATATTACATGGGTTTGTCTTATCCATTATTTCTAAGGCATGAAGTCAGCAACTAATATTGCAATCTTTGTCTTGAAATCAGACGTTTTGGAGGAAACTTCATCCCTTGTGAAGAAAAAGGGGAAATTCTAGTTTCCAATTATTGCTCTTCCCTTCCAGTATCTGAAAGATACCACCCCTGTAGGAATTGCTTTTACTGCTTCACTTAATTTGCCTGGTGATTTGTAATCTTCTCTGACTTTTCCTATAATCATTCTATTGGAGAAGATGCCTCTACACCCTCCCACAACTTTACTGGGGAAGGAAGGTGGGAGGAACGGCAAAGGTTGAGCTGATTTCAGGACTGATGTGATCTTGCAGTTGACAGTGGGAGGCTTTTTTCCTCCTTTGTAATAATACTTGCTGCTATCAGAACTGTCAGTAAAGTGGGAAAAAGCAATTAATATTTTTTGCTTCTGTCTTTTCACAAAATCCTCACTTTTCTGCAAGCAAATCTCTTGAAAGAAATCATAGTTCACCTTCCGGAATACTAAGAGAGAGGAAAGAATTATAAGAACATTCTGTGTGCCCTTTGCTCATTAGCAATGACAGACTGTGGATAAAAGATACCTTACAGCACAAGTTTTGTAAATACAATTGCAATAAAATCAAATTTCAGGACAAATAAAAATCAGAAAAGGAAGCTAATTGGACATTTCTTTCAAAAGCTACTTATCTACAACTTTGTCTTAAGTTCAGCCAAAAATTTTGTAAGCCTGAAATTGTAACACAAGTAAGAATTATTACACTTCGTGTCAATTAGATGGAATGGTTTTTTAACTAAACATACCTGCCCCTTTTGCAGATTTTGCTTAGTAAGGTGGAAATCTGCTCCTGTGAGTGACTTGCTGAAGTCCCATTACCAGTTCATTTATTCTGTTATGTGTATCACCAGTGTGTCCTGAGCCAAAAGGGAAGCAGCAGGAAGACATGACCTCTGCTCTGAGCAGTCAGATCAAATCAGGCAGTTTGATTTTCACAAGGTGATGAGCTACTTTGGCTCCCAATGGAGTCCTGAGTTGCCTTTCTCTAGAGCATTAGGTATTTGAGTAAGTAAGGAGACTGCTGCCCTCAGCAAACTCCCTCACCGTGTGTCCTGGGAGCAGAAATTTCTCCAAGTACCTGCTGGTCCTGAGTCTCCAATTGGAGCTGGTACTTGCATTTGTTGGGTGATCCTGGTGTCTCCCAGAACCCTGAGGAAATCTCTCCTTACATGGAATGCAAGACAGTTATATATAAGCAGAGACCACAATGAGCATACAACAAAACATGGGCTCTACTCTAGAGTGTGTACAGTATGAAGACTTCCATTTGCAGTCTAACCATCTGTTTAGGTTTCTCACCGTCGCCATAGCACCTTTCCACTCCACTATTCAGAAGTGAGTTGCTCAGCCATTCTCTGTTGCAATCCATAGGAGCTATGTATCTAAATATCTCTGAGGTGAAAAACTTTCAGAAAGTCACCAAGCTGGGGGGTGTGGTGGTGTTTTTAAGTTTCCTCTGCAGTGGAATTGGGAAGGGCAAAATGCACACTGATGTAACCAGAATTAGGGCTTTGTTCTTGTTCTTTAAAACCTCTATCTTTACTCATTAAGTCTACTTTAAACTTGAAATATTTTTCAATGTTAAATAATTTAAGAACATAAAGGGTAGTGCTTGGAAAGCAATTTTCCCTAGCATTAAGTAGTTACCTAATGAAAATGAACCCCTTCTTGGGTTTTGTAGGTGCTCAGTAAGACTCTGAACTGCTTTCACTACAGATGATGTGCAACGCCTGATTCATTTACAATGGTGTTAATGTTTTACATTAATTTATTTGAAATGAGAGTGTGCCTTAAAAATATCTTACGTCTTTGGGACAGTTAATAAGCAGCACATTCTTGGAGATGAATATATATCCTTTTTCAGCGAAAGGCCAGCATGTGCCACATGCACAGTCTGCATGTGGGATGGGTAATGGTGTTTAAAAACTTCAGCAGAGCATGAAAGAAGGGAAAGAATTTTCTGGGTCACTAGTACAGTATATGCAACCACATCCAGCCTGTGCAAACACCGTCCCTAATAATGAATCTTCAGTGGCACCAGGCGAGAACAGATGGGGCAACAAGGCTCAGGGGAGCCAGAGGTTTTATATTCTATTCCCAGCCCTTCCTCAAACATCAGCTTTCCTCCTCGCACCTAATGCTGGCTCCTCCTGTAAGTAGAAGTGGGAACATACAAGCTGACATACAGTCAGTTTTAACTCGGACTTTGCTTGGCAGGCTGGTAGGAAAGGAAAAAACAAATTTTCTCTTCTATATGGCAAATATTATACGGGTTTGTCTTATCGATTATTTCTAAGGCACGAAGTCAGCAACTAATAGTGCAATCCTTGTCTTGAACATGCAAGTCTTTGCCAATTTCACCATAGTTGGATAAGACTGAAGCTTGTATCTGTTTGCTTTTTTTGTGAGACAGTGTTCAGTGGGCTCATGCCTTGATATCGGGCCCAGTATGTGAGATAATGTATGCATGCACCTACATCACTGTTCAGCGCATCCAGTGAGCACCCTTCTGTATATTTCTATACGTGCAGCAGCTCGTGCCTAGTGGTTCTGGAAAGTAGAGAGCTCTCCAGTTTAACCATGGGCTGCATCTGACTAAAGCATGTAATCAGCATAATTTATGAAAGAAAAACCAAGTGCCAATTACTTAAACTTCCAACTGAATCTTAAAAGCAACAGAAAAGTTTCAGTCTGTTGGATGTGGTTTCTTTCTATGCTAAACTGAGAGCTCATAGGACCCATACTGAGCTTAATTTCCTTAAAGGTAAGGTTCAGTGAGATCCTGGGGTGGAAAATTCTGTAGGAATTTGGAGTCTTTGTAAGTTTTGGGCCACATATTCCCATCTTTTCATGGACGTAAGAGAGATGAGAATGCTAGAGGTAGGTAGGTTTCTTCTGGACTTGCTGGACCATGCCTCTGAAAAAGACTTCAGATGGAGTCCCTAGCAGTTGAGGGTTACAAAGTGCTTTCCAAGCTGAAGATCACATTTTACAGTAATCTTTATTTGTTTTTATTTTTTTTAACCCCAGTAAATATTAACATTTACCTGTGTGACAGCTATAATTAAAATATTTTTCTCAAGAACACATTTTTAAATGTTATGTTATATTTTAATATAACATCTTTTTCTTAGAAGAGTTCTTATGTTTTTCAACGAAGATGGAATGGTGATTTAAAAGCAGGAAAAGCTTTCTGAAAATCCAGTTGCATATCTGTTGTTGAGAAATTCCTTGAAAATTTATAGGGAATAGAGATATCACAAGGAATTAAGGGAAGACAGCTTGCGTTTTTCATCTGGCTCTAATAAAGACTCTGATCAGATTTGTTTCATGAATTCCTCAGTCTGTGGAACTTGTGAATTTTGAGGAAGAGAGCAGGTCTGCAGGACGGTTCAATTGGTTTTGGATTTTCCTGTTGAATTATTACTGGTTTAACCATTCTTTGCTGTGCCTGCTATTTGTTTCATGCTGTTTGATTACAAACCTGCATCTAGGTGAAGCTGCTCACTTCATGTTACCCCTCCAGTTTCCCCAGGGATGTGGGTGCTGGGTGACACAGCTGCCTTGGGACGCTGCTCAGTAGGCTTGGTGGAGCTCTTGTCCTTTCTCCCTGAGTGAGCTGGTGCGGGAGGCTGCTGCCCTGTGCCACTGCTAAATGCTAAAGCCAGATTGCTATGCACAAGAGGATGCATGGAATGAATTGTAATTTGGAGAGGTTTGCTGAGAGCACAGATTGCACCTCTGTTCAGGGCTGTGCCTATGAAGTTGCTATAGAGTCTTTCTGTTAGATAGCAAAGCTTTTGTATAATACCTGCTTTAAACTGAATTATGGATCGCTTGCTTGCTGTACTCCCTGCTATAAAACCTGTGACCGTAGTGATATCTCCTAGAAACATTGAAAGAGGGTTGTTTTGCTCAATATCCTGTAGCATTTATGGTAATATATAGAGGTCTTACAGGTATAGCTCAAAAGGAGCTACTGACTTCATTGAATTTTCCCTAAGAAAGAAAGCTGAGGATGTCTCTCTATGAATTGTGCAGAGTGGGCCTGAGTTGCAGATGCATTTTCTTCTACATTGTGTAAATTTGAACCTGAGACCTTCTGTACACAAGGTGAGAACTTGCCCTATTTGTCACTACACAACTCAGTTCTGTCATTTTCACCACTAATGGGATTTTGTGACTGGGTGACCTTGTTAATACAGCAATATGTTGCCTGCCATATCATCAGTGCTCTGGATAATAACAGAGGGGGAAAACGACAACCAAAAAAATAGTGAAAAAAATTATGCTAGTTTCTATTCTTTTTCCAGAAAAGGAAAAAAAAGCCTCCATTATCTTAATTATATTACTTTAGAATCCTACTTAATGTGATGAAATAGTTAAAGCACTGCTCTTCTCTAGCACAATTTGACAAAATAGCTCTTTAAATATCTTCTTGGGGGAAAAAAGGGACATAAATATGGAGTGGATCTTTTCAATATAACAAAGCCTATCATTAGACTCTGAGGATATTATGACACCAGTTACCAAGAGAAAAATGACTGTGAATGGACTTTATGCTAAAATCTTTTTTTTTTTTTTTTTTCAGATGTTTGTTATTTCCGGTTATTATACAGTCCAGCATCTTTTACTATCTTAATTGTAAATATTGTTCTTATTGAAGTCTGACTATTTTATGTATGTAAAGCTGATATGTATAGTACATAGTTAGAAGTGACCAGATGACTTTATGAACTGAATAAATAAGGAAAGGGAGCTGGGTATTGGGAAATGAAGTGACAACCAAGTCTCCCAAGTCCCTCTTCAGTTCTACATTTACCAGACCACACTGCTTCTTGATTTATGACTAAAATCTACAAGGAACATTTATATTGCTGCCTGTTGGAAGCATGTATGAAATGAGGTTGAAATCACATTCATCACATGTCTGTGCCTGGCACAGCAAGGGAGTAACTGAGGATCTGTGGATCTGAGCAGGAACATATAAGTAGAACTGCTAAGAGGGACTCAAAAATTCCTCTATCACTCTCTTGTTAGAAGACAAAAGCAATGTCTTCAGAAAGCCAACAAAATAATTCAAATTCAGACTTTTCAGGAAAGGACGCAAGAGGGTTTATGGGATTAGTGGCCTGTGGGGGAATGCCAGTATCAATGAGCAAGTCTCCACTACTCAGTGCAACTCCATAGTGATTCACTCAAGCTGGAGCTTTCTTCTATTTAGTTGGCCCCATGGCATGGTGCAATGTCATGCTGAGGTGTTAGCTGTGATCAAAAAGTAGGATAGCCACACTGATAGTCAGAGCTGTGCTGACTCTGGTGATGTGGACATGTCCACAGAAGATAATTTTATAACCCACGAGGTAGTACTTTCTGCTGGATTTAAAACCCTGTGTAGTGACAGAGCCTTTTTTTTTTTTTCTTTTTGGTCATGAAGGTGTTGTGCATTTTATGAGACAAGGTGATATACAGAGCATTTATACATTTCTGGGCATTTCCAAAAGTGAGCAAGTTCAAAGATTTGAATCCCAGCCAAATTCCTGCCTGGCATGAAAATATCCTGCCCAGATGGTTCACCTTGAATTTTCTACTGGATACAGTTCTTAGAGCTGTTTACACATAGCTAGCTACAATTCAAGGATGGAAGAAGCAGGCATAGTATTTATTACTGGACCTTCTTTACAAATGCTTTAGAATTTTATATAGGCATTCATAAAGTATAATCAACCGATCAGTATCCACAAAGTTCCTAGACAACCATTAAAAATAATAGCTAAACAAGTAACAGTCAAACAGCTTTTGATGTGTCCTTGTTAGGTTATGTATTCATCGCCTGGAAGAGCAAATAGTCTCTGAAGAAGCACCAGAGCATGTTCCCTGGAGAGGCAGTGTACTGAGGCACTTTATCCTCCCTGTCTCTAAGTTATCTAGATATAAGGCATTCTTTTCGGTAAATTTTAAGTCTTGAGCATAGGATTAGTTAGTAGTGGACTAATAGCTCTCTTGCTAATGAAACAAGAGTGAGCTCTCACTTGGGGTAGAGGAAGCAGCTCTGAGCAAGTCTTCTTAGAAAGCAAGAAAGCAAACAGGGAGCTCTTGCACCTGCAACCTATCTGCTAGGAGTTTATTAGCCCAATAAACATCAGCTATCTTCTCTTCATTTTCTTTTAAACTTTTCTGTTAAGTCACCACGGGGGGGGAAATCACCTGGGAGGCAAAGAAATTCAACAAAGGGGAAAATGTAACTGAACTCCCTAAAAGTTACCGTGACTGTTTTCAAAGTTAAATGTTTCTCCATAGTTTGTACAGCTCAGCCCCTATGGGTTTGCTTAATAGTAGAAAGAATTATTTCAGCGTGGTTTGTTAGCTTAAACATAACCTCGTACAGAGGGTAATAAAGACTTGACTTCAGTAATTTTGGTGACCTCTTGGCTTTGAGACGTTCTGGTTAGAATTCCTCCTCTTACACGTGCCTGTTAAAAGATGAACAAATTCACATATAAAAGTGGAAAAGCGAGAATTTCTAGTGAAAAAAAAATTGAGGGATTTATTAAAAAAAATCTGGACTAATTGCATTGTTTATATATTTGTGTGACAGTTATAAAAGCTGTACTGTAACAATGTACCCATGATAGTGCACTATTAAAAAGGCTGTTTCACAGGAGATACTATTTAGATAGACAAAAGTGTAAATTCCTAACAGATCATTTGCTCATCCTGTGCAGTTGTAGCTGCAAAACTTGAAAAAAATGCCTATTTGCTTTGCAAGAAGACAAATTGTGTTTATTCAAGCTGATTTACTCAGTGACTGTTTTCTAATATACAAGGTCAGATACAACTACTGTAGAAACAGCCGTGTTTGTACTGTACGATTTATTGTGCCCGTCTTTGATATTTGAATAGGTCATAACCTGTTTGTAGGGTAGGTGAAATACGAATAGCAAGCCTTATTTTTATTTGCTGACACTGTAGGTAACATTAGACAATATTCAGATGCAGCCTCTGTAGCAAGATTGTGTTGTTCCAAACCTAACTTCTTAAAAAAAATTAGAGCTGAAATTTAGAAGGGGAAATACTGCACCTATTTCTGTTCACAGAAGTCCAGGGACTTCTGGGGAGATCAGGGAGAAGTTGTCATGGTAGGTATTTGAATAATTGGATAAACAATAACTGGTAGGAGTTCTTAAATTCTGTTGGCAAAAACTTATGAGTTTATAGAGCTTGTGTGTTCAGTGGTTCATAAATCAAAATCTCAGAAAGTCCTGGCCAAAAAATTCATAGAGATCCATGATACCAAAACAAAGGTATCTTTCCATTGATACAGGCTGGGGAGAGGGAGAACATAGAAGTACTATTATTTCTGGTTTTCATGGAATTTACTACCCATGAAGATTTCAAGTTGGTAGTCTCAAAGACCAAGAGGTGTTGTCTGGCCAAATAAAGCTTATGCAGCAATAGTGCAAATTTTGCTGTCTTGCCATGTCAATGTCTGCTGTTCTGAACAAAGAGGGAGATCATCAGGGGGTGTTTGTAGGATGTGACCCGGCTGTCAGGCTGATATGGATGTCCTCTTTCGTTGACAAAGGCTGCGGTCAGTAGGGCTTTGGTGAAATGGGATTGACTGGAAGCAGAGGGTCATCCTAAATATTGCAAAAATTTGCGAATGCAGGATGTAAATAAGACAAAGCTTTGATTCAGTCCTCTGAATGCCACATTTGACCTATTAAAACTTTCCTATTTTTTCTTTATGTTACTCTTATGCTCCCTGTGTCATACTTCCTCCAAGTAATATCAGATGTTTGTGTTCCTCCGGTAAGACAAAATTGCACAAGGTCTGGGCTATATCCCATCTGTAAATTTCTTTATCTGACCACACTGACAGCAATCATAAGATGAGATGACTCTCCTTCCCATAGTCTTAGCTCATATCCAGTGCTCTGTGCTCAGAGAGCAGCTGTGAATGCAAAAGTGGCCCAGAGTTGCGCGCATAGACACTACTGAAAAATCTCACACAGCACAAGACTGCAATCTCGCATGTCACCAAAGCCTATTTCACTGTGTCCACACCAAGAATTTGGAGACAGTAAGGATACCATGAGGTGACAATTGTTGCAAAACTGCAGTGGCATTCTTAATGGGAGCTTTAGCGTAGTCTTGAGGATCTTTATGTCCAACTTCCCCATACTCTATGACAATTGCAAAAAATATTTTCCTGAAAAATATCTTTTTGGAAAGAACTAGTTTTAGCTATATTTAACATCATACTTAGACTTTTTTCTTTTAATAATTAGTATTATTATTTCACTGTGCTTAACTTCTCTATCTGCACTGATTGATGTTCCCATCATGTTTCACTTTTTTTTTTCCTCTCTAGACTAAACTTTTCCCTTCTTTTCTGTCTCTTCCATATGACTCCTCCTCTTCCTGTCATTTCTGTTTCCTCTGGAAGTGATGGGCAGCTTCACTCTTTTTCTTCTCCATTAGATACAAAGCACTCCCTTACTGTCTGCCAAGTTGAGCATTCCCATGTGCTACTCTCTAGAAGTGACATGGGTGATTCAGGGTGGTTTTTTTCCTTAATTTGTAGCAGCATTCCCTACCAGAGGCAACTGTAATGACTCTTCCATTATGTATTCAGTTCTTTTTTTAAGGGTAGTTATGCTGGCAAGCTTTGTTTTGTACAGAAATATAGGCATACTTAACACAATACATTTCAGATGAGTCTTGGGATTGTCATTAGAGACATGACAGCTTCACAGTAGTTATTTCCACTGTCTCTAACCCAGAAATGAAAAGAGCAGCAGCTTTTTAAGACATTTCTTGCTATTGTGGGGCAATATTCCTAGGACTGCTATGTTGAACAACCTGGTCTAGTATGAGGTGTCCCTGCTATGGCAGGGCGGTTGGAACTAGATGATCTTTAAGGTCGCTTTCAACCCAAACCATTCTGTGATAATTCTGTGATTTTAAAATTTATGTTTGAAATTAAATTATATGTAGGTGCAGCAGCATCATCAGTACTGCATTCATTTCTGTGTATCTCTGAGATAAGAGGGGGCAGATGTTGCTGGCTTTGAAAGCCTTTGCCATGTAAGGTGTAAGAGTAAAACTAGTCAGAGTAAACTTAAATCTCAACATTATTTCAGCCCACCCTTTTTTAAACCCTTAAATCCTACCATTTTGGCCAAGTTTGCCTTATACCATGCTTGGAATTCAGTAATGTGGATGTTTCTGGGATGAAAGGAAGGAAGAGACAGGTTAGGTCGTTCAGGTAGCTTGTATTCCTACCCCACTCAAGAGATGCTGATGGCTGGAGTGCAGCTCCCAGTATTTATCTGAGCAGAGAAGTGGTTAACTATGAGAACTGGAAATTCAGACTGGAAGCACAATTCTCTGCCTGCTACACACAGCCTATCACATATGTCCTACCTGCCGGCCAGTGTAATTCATTTTAGAATTAATACCTCATGCCCAGTGACATACCAGGAGCGCTTTGGGCACTGTGACTTCAGGCACATGCACATTTTGACAGGTGCCATCATGGTGATTATACTTGGGCAACATGTTGCATGTTCTTTAATTTAATTTTTAATAGAGCTTGACATATTGCCAAAGTATAATCAAGGTAGTGACATCTGCCTGAGCCCTGGAAGGTCCACAGGTCCTGTCTAGGTCTTATTCCCAGCCTTCATTTACCTAACTAATATGCATATTTAATGATGTGCACACAGTTTCTTGATCTTGGAATGCAGTATCCTGTCTGCCTGAAACAATTTCAAGTTGTTATGCCTTGTTTCTATTTCAGGCATGGTCCAAGACTCTCTACAGCTGCACGATAACTTTCCTCTGGCGCTAGTCTCTGAGCAAAGCCATTAATATTTTTATTTTCAAGTGTAAATGAAACATTTCTAGAAGAAATAAAATAACAGAATAAAACTATCATATTCTTATAACCTTCTTCATGTCAGGTACATATTTTCCCGATGCTTTAAGCACCAATTATGCTGTCTGGAAGGTGAGAATGGATTTTGTCTTGTTGTTAATGGTTTTTTTTGGTTTGGTTGTTTTTTTTTTTTTTTTTGGTCTTTCATATTAAATCAGATATTAGGTCCAACAGATATATAAAGTGTTGTGTGGAATTTTCCAGACCCCTTTTCCCCCATCCCTTGATAATTGCTACAGAGTCTGAGTCTATGGGAACAATTTCCCTGAAGTGCATTTAACAATACTAACAGACACTGCCTGCTTGGTTTACTGACAATTTCTTTCATTCTTTAATGATTTCTTTTAACACCTTAATGAAAACTAATGTAGGAGATAAAACTTCAAATCGGACTAAAAGTGTTCCTATACTATAATTGTCATTGACCTTACCAATTAAATGTAATAAGAATTAAAATTTTATGTATTCTTAATTGTACATTTAATAAGGGAAGAATATAGCTTGTCTGTTAAATATACAAGATTTTGTTTAGTTATTCGATTAAGTCCTCAGTTTTATGGAATTCATTTACCAGCACGGGGAGAGAGATTGTGTTATGGCCAAAAAAAAAAAAAATTACAAAGATTATTTCTTAACCATTTTCCTTCCAATAAGGAAAACTCCTATCATAAAAATCTTTGTCAGCTCAAAACTTTTAGTTATCCCTTTCTGATAGAAGCATGTGAAGGAATTTTGTACCTTCCAGACAGTGTGCGTATGTAAACTATGTAAACTATTTTAATACTCTCTGGCATTCATCATATAGACTTACTGTACATAACTGGGAAGAGTTCATTTTGGTGGTACGGATGGAGGTTGAGCATGATGATTTAATAACATTTGGTATCAGAAGCCCTATTTTTCTTTCTAGGCTATTCCCAAATCTCACTGGTAATTCACACATTCATAGAAAGGAAGTGCTAATGTGGCACACCAGTCAGTCCTTGGAAAAAAAGACAGATTGTACACTCAGTTTGATGGTATCTGAACCATGGTCCTTTTCCAAAGGGAGAAGTCTGTTCTTACATGTTTAGGAAAATAATTGTGATTGGTTTTGAGGTGCACAACTGGAAACCCCTGTTCTTCCTCCTGTTATTCTGGCAGCTGCAAGTGCCAGATGTGCATAACACCTGGCTTCCTCTCTGGCTTTAAACTCCGTCCTTGGCCTATTGCCTTTCTTGTAGAACTCATGAGAGGCTGTGGCACCCTTGCTGCCAAATGCTTTCATCACTCTGTGCTCCCAAAGCACACTAACGGGCTGCACTGGGACTGTATGATGGCAATGTACTGTAGGAGGGAAAACAAGGAAAGAGTAAGCAGAAGTTTTTTAAAAGTAAGAGGGTTCATTCCATGTATGGATAGGTGAGATTGTCCTCTTTACAATTTTATGTTGCCTGCCAGTCTGCCTAGAGGAAGAAGCAGCAGACAGTGGCTGTGTTTCCAATTAGCAATTCCCACAGCAAATTTTGACCTGACATAAATACCATGGTATAATAAGTAATTCATGTTAGACAACTTCATTTGCTATTAGCAAATGGATACTAGGATACTGAATGATGATTCATGATCAGGACACTGGGGGAAATCTGTCAAATGCAATATGGCAAGTCCTCCTCTATTATGTAGGTAATGCTGTTAAAGTCTGAGGGAATGAAGTTGGCAAGTTTGGAGTACAAAACATCTGGAAAAACAGAGGGGAAACTCTAGCCATGGTGACATAACAAAGAGTTGTGCCACTAGTTTCTGTGGGACTAGGGTTTCACTCTGATTTTTACAACCAATAGATAATAATCATCATCATCATCATACAACTCATCCATGGAAAAGGGAATTTGGATAGACCAGCAGACACACATTGTGTGTCCTCTCTGAATCTGCACTTAAGACAAAGAATCCTGCCAAAATGATACTGTGAAAGCAAGCCAGACACAGTTCCAGCAAGGGCAGCATGGTGCTGGTTCTGCCTATTGAATGCCTCTGCATGTGACAGTGAGATGCATCAGAAGTGGAAGGGCTCATGGCTAAGTGTTTCTGTGGCACTGTATGCTTTTCAAGCTCTCCTGGGTTAGTCCCGTCAGCCGTATCAAGCACAGGATGGAAGTGTGCTTGCCACAAAAAGCTATGTGAATGGTGTTTGATTATTTTGGTCTTTGGAGTAGATACTGAGTTTTGTAGAGGCTGGAAACTAACAAAAGGACTGGATTCATTATGTCTAGAGAACTCAGGAGGTATAATGCCTAAGAGCAGTTATAAACCCTCTAGGGAATACATACCTTCTTGGGACATGTTTGAGCTTAAACAACTGCTGGATAAGCTGTATTTCTAGAAGACTCCCTGGCTTTGGAGAGGTTATCTTCCAAATCTCTCCAGCCCTGAACCAAACCCAGTGCTGTGCTGATCCTCCTCCTAGCTTGAAATGCATGTATAATGGAGTCATGCTACACATTTTTAGCATCATACCTGCTGCCATTTCATTATCAGTGTCCTTCATGATTGTGCAACATTCTTCTTTAACTCCTCCTTGAGAGCAGAAGGACTCACAAGAATTTTTCTTCTTTGGACATGACAGAACCAAAAGGCACTCCATGTTGCACGATGGAGTTCTGCTGTCCCATTTCAGGGACTGAAATGCAGTCATCTCCTGCACTTGGTGCTCACTTTCCCACCTGGTAAATGGAAAGAATGTGCAATATACGCAGGTCTGGACACTGGAAGATATTTCTAGTCCAGTTGAAATGGACACTGGTTCCTGATTTCTATCAGTCTTGATATTGATTTCACTTGTATTCAAAAGAAATAAAAGACTGATTTGGTGACTAGCGTTCTTCTCCTACACCTTCAAGAGCATTTAGTGGCCTTCTCTTTTGAGTCAGTCAAGGACCATAATGTGCTTTACATTGCTGGGGTTAAGAGGTGAGTGCTGAGTATTAATTGTCCTTCCTAATATCTGAGAGATAATCATCCCACAGACAAATATTGCTGCTTTTGCTTTTTGCAGCCTTCAGCTGCAGCTGGACAGTTGTGCATTACCACTTTGAAATCAGGGTCCATTGACATTTAAACAGCTCCCAGAGTGTTAACAGCCACAGCCTGAAAAGACAAAGGGTGGGGGGGCAGCCTCTGAAATCAGTATGTTTTGATAATCCTTATAATACTAAGTTGGATACTAAGATTGTTTCATCATAAGTTTTATGTACTGCTACACCAATCTCCTCAATAACAACAGATCCTTGTCATACTCTGCAGGATATTTTTATTGTTTAGGTTGGGACCTGTACAATGACATCTGTAAGGATTTAAAAACACAACTGTCAGCTCGGCCAATAACTAGATATTATCTTGCAAGTTGGAAGCAAAACAGGCATGAGGCTTGAAATGAGGAAAAAAGTGGCAGTCTACACTCAGTATTTGTTTCCTGCAGGTGGGTTTGCAATCTACCTCTGTATCTTAGCCATTATAACCTTCACCTTGTTTTTGGAAAGGAGATGCTGTCCCACCATTAAATTTTTTGGGTCTCCTTGTGCTGACTACATGATGGTGGAAAGATGGCAGATGAAACAGGAAGAAAACATATGGAATTTTTTTTTTTTTCTGTGACAAGACTCATCTAGAAATAATTAGGAAAGAAGCACCTGATGGCAGCTGATTTATATGAGTATATAGTTTTAAAATGTTTTTATTGGACTTATTGTATTGTAAACTCATCTTCATTTCTTTGCTTATACTCTTGGGAGAGAACAATGGTGTTTTTTTCTCACATCACTTTTTCTGGAAGTTTAAAAAATAAGAAACTTTGAAAAGGCACCTTTGCAATTATTTTTTTGTCCCCACTGTTAATTCCCATCTTGACCTTCTGCCACACATGGACCACTGTTCTCCCTCACCCCTTCAATGCATAAATGGGCAAGTGGGAAATGGCCTCTGGACCTTTATAGAGCAGTCCCCCACCCTTGGCCCAAACCCTGGTGGGATTATCGAAGGGAGAGCTTGGAGGACATCATCTGAGTGTGGTGGGAACTCTTGTGTAGTGCAGGAGGTCTGAGCAGCTGAGGAGTGTGCTTTGTGGGTCTGCAAGTCAGGTGAGGGCATTAGCTGGGCAGTGCCTGGAGCCTGGTGGCTTCCCTCATCGTATTTGACTCAGCCAAGCTGCCCTGTCCCCTTTGGCTGTGCCACCACCCCTCCATGTTTCTAATTCAAATTCATCTCTTCCTCTTTGTTCTGCCCAAGACAAGAGTGGTGTTTTGCTCTGTTGTGTGGGCACAGGGCAGATTTCAGGAATACATTGCTGTGGCCAGTCCACCGGACAGTGAGACCATGGTGAGGGATGCTTTCCTGCTGGGCATATGGAAAAAAAAAAAAAGCCTGTGTACCTTTATCACAATGTGCCTTGCCTCCTCTCTGTCTGAAGCTGTTTATTCAGTTTGAATTTGGGCTTCTGATCAAAATAACCACTGGAACAAAATTGCATAGTTGGTGAAATGTGTTTAACCTGTGGCTTATTTGGCAGCCATTTGCCTATGCAGTTTTATTTATAGTGTTTATTTCAAAGACTGATGGCAGCCGACGGGAGGTACTGAAACAATTGATAAAGGTGACTGACATTTTGTCAGCTGTCTGGGTGACAGAAATGTATTGCTTGCATTTAAACTGTTTTGCGTCAATAAATCATCATTGATGCCAAAATTCACCTTTGGTTCTTTCCAACTGGTTCTTGAGAAGTGGCTGGGAAAGGTGTTTGCTTAAGCAGTGTGCAACTTGCTGCAAGAAGCAGACGCTTACCCTCAATAAAATTTTCCTTAACAATACTAGTTAAATATTTAAAGCATTATTGAAGTAGTTCAATTTTGTTGATGGCAAAGTTAAGGACAAAAGTATTATTCTTCTCTTTGAAAGCTCCATTAAAAAAACAAACCAAAACAAACCATGTGTTGAAGACCTGTGGGGCAGCTTTTGATATGGATGAGAAGGAAGGCTCTGTGCAATGTATTTATTTATCCTTTTCTCTTTGAAAAGGTGCTAACAGTCTTTGAAAGGACTGAAGTCCTGTACCTGCCAAGGCTTTCCACCTGTCTGTGATTCTCCAAATGATGCATACTCCAATCTAAAAACGTTATGCAAGTGATGAGTTTGATGAGCATTAATCCCTTTGTGTCTTTGCTGTACCTCTAAGTCAACATAAACACCTAAATGGCAGAGTTCTCATATATAAATACTGTGTAGGCAAACTGCATAGGGGGGTGGGATGGAAAAACCAAGTCAGGATGAGCCTCTAAATTCCAGAGGACCTCTACATGTGATGTCTGTAGGGCTCCTAATTGCTGCCCTGTTTCACACAGACAGTGGCTGAGCCAAGGATAGGCATAATGGAGTGCTGCTTTCCTGTCCCTATAGAGCTGTAAGTCTCCATAAGACACTGAGGACATGATTGTAAGCATTGTGACAGAGCCAAGCCCTTTATTAAACCATTCAAATGAGGAAAGGGGGAAGTCTTTTTCCAAGATTTCACAATTTAGTTTCATGTGCTGGGTTTTTTTTGCATGATGAAAAGAACATCGATGTTACTATAATTGTCTGTACATGCACTGACAGGGCCAGTTGAACCCAGATGCTTTTCATGTCGATATGTGGCTGAGCTGTCTTTCACCCTAGCATACTTTTCACATCATGGTACTCTTCTTTCCATCTGAACCTGATGCTGTCATGTAACAATAAGAAGGCATCTCTCCAAAATGTAAATGCAGAAACAGACTGAATCAGTTCAGTTCCCCAGGCTAGATTTTGGGTAGGCTGCACAAGGGTAGATGGAAGTTAAAGGCCATACCCAAAACCAGTTTTTATCTTTGCAAACTGTCACTAGGATCTACCCAACCAAACGCTTAGTGCTGGTAGAGCAACAGCAATGAGTAACAGGAACAGGGATGGGGAAGAAGAGAAAGTTCATCTGGTGTGTAAATACAGCTGGTTTTTTTCCATTGCCACATTTATTGCAGAGTAATGTGAGATTATTTACAGTCTTGGAAATAAATTTATTCAAGATAATTAAGATTTCTTAATTCATAGGGTCTCTACATCCCACTTAATAGCTTTGGACATGTATGCCAATAGATGCCTGCTTCTGTAGAATGTGGCTTATGATTTTTATTTTTTTTTTTTATTCATCTCTCTGAAACTTGACAGCTTTCCATGACTGGTATTTTTGCAGAGCTGCAGGATAAAGCCTCATCTGGGTCTTGCTGTGCATCAGCACATAGAGTGTATTTATTGAAAATGGCTTGGCATTTAGGCTTTTTCCATTGGCACTAATATGTGCCACGTCAGGTTACATCAGGCTGTGTTGCATCATAGGACTTGATGGGACTTGACATGACCTGACATAGCACAATGTATGTGTCTCCTTACATCAGAGACTAACAGAATACAGATTAATAAGAAGTAATAATGCACAAAACACAAGGACTTTATTGCTGCCTCTGATCAGAGGTAGGTATCACATGTTAGGTTTATGGGACACATTTAATTGTGAGTTTTTCACAGTAAATTCCCATCTTTCTATTTGTAGCCTTATGTTACTAGAGATCTGCTGCTAGGTCAAAGACCACATCATTCCTTTTGCAAATGTATTGAGAATGCAATAATGTAATAGTTCAGGCATTTTGCCATTCTAAGTGATTCCGTTTATCATTCTGGCCCATAATGTTCTCATTTTCCTCTTCCCTGATCTCTTAATTTGTAGTATTGGAAAAAGTGTTGAATTTAGCATGGCTTTTAACTTCTATTTTCAAAGTTTCTCTTTGCATCTATAATGCTATCCTCTATCTGCTCTGCCATCTTCTTGTAATCTACCCACTGTTCAATACTTAATTAAAAAAGTTACTTAAGTATGGTTGAGTGACCTCTTCTGAAACTCTATCAGTAACTTCATTCTGATTTCTGTAGTTATAGTGAATGCTTGCATAAGCATTGCTTTGAAAAGTGAAGGTTTATAAGAAAGTTATGCTGATGTCTCACAGGGAAATTCTCCATTGCGTTTGTGGAAGAAAATACTACCAAGATATAATTTCATAAAGGGGTTTTGGGGACAAAGGAAGGCATGTCCTTCACCTCTATAAATGAGGCAGGAATGAAGTAGGGTTTTGTTTCTGTGGGTGAAGCTGATTGTGATGCTGAATTCCTGTTTGTGATCTTCAGCTGGAGTCATCTGTTGGTGTTGCACATTTTCACCACTACCAGGCACATGTCAGAGACTGGGGTGCATATAACAGGGAGAAATGGACATAAATAGTCCAGAGGTACTGGAAAATGAGGCAGGTACCATGAGATGTCTTAGATGCCCAAGAACAAGCTGTGGTCAGTACTTCTCTGCTGAATAACATGGCATGCTAGACCAAACGCTGCTCTAGAATAGTGTGGCTAGATGGCCACACATCACAGAAGAGGGCAGTTCAGAGTTTTTTGTTTATTTAGTGGTTTTGTTGTTTCTTGGTTTGTGGGTTTATATATAGATATGTATATATACATAAAATTCCTTAAGACTATTTCAGCAGCATGTGTTCTTCTGACTAGGGCTTTTAAAACTCCTGCCTGCTGTTGCAGCTTTTTTGGCAGTAAGCTTGTCACTGCAAACGTACACCCAAGTGTAACTTGGCTTTACCCACTCTGAGGTTAGGTGAATTTGTGTAAGGAGTGGGGCATATTGCATGCACAGCTTTTCTATCCTGAGATTAGTTTCTGTCTGGAAGAAACCATGGACTGTAGGTATAGGCTGTGCACCAAGGTCTTGTTAACAGGCTGGAGTTAGGATGCTGCCAAGAGTGCTCAGTAAATGACCAGGACTGTGGAGGATCTCACAGGTCTCCCTTACCCCACAGCTGAGGAACTGTGTGCCCAAGGTAATGCAGTGTGTTTACTGAATTTCAGGCTCTTTGACCAAACTGACTGCATTGCAACTGGCTATGCAAGCTGGAGGACCAGTTGTAGTTAACTTCATGTACTTAAGAGAAGGTGCAAGGTTGCAGTAATGAAATGTGGGATAACAGTCCAGTGGGATCAAGCCCTGAATATTTATCCACATTCCGGATCTTAGTATTGACTGACTCTTGTTAGTTGGATATAAGCCTAATCTCTGTTTAAATCCTGTTCCAATATCTTCATTTGAAGAACAAATATTTTCAGGAAATGCTAATAAAAGGCACAAACCCATCATTGGCACCTAGTGTTTGGAAGAAAACATAACCACGTAAAAGTTGAGAGCTAACTATGAGTGTGGCAGTGACGGAATAAGTGTGATGTCTACAAGTATTGATATGTGAATGAATGAATAAAACCACTAGCTGCATTTTGTGAATAAAGTCTGAGACTGTCTGAATTGCTCAAAGAAAATCTTATTCTTCATATAAGCATACAAACCAAAAATGTTACCATTTTCAGGCTTATGAATTTTAAATGAACCCTAAAATTAACACTTGTATTACAGGGAAAAAAAAAAATCCGTATTTCAAAGAATCAAAGGAAGAAAACATTAAACTGATCTTATTGACTGCTTCATAAAGAGATTGAGAAACTCTCTTTACATACATTCACTTTTTGACATCTTTAAACAGTAATTTCATCTTTCAAAAGTCTTTTCATTCTGTGTCTTCATCTTTCTTCTTCAAAACTCCCTTTCAGGTTTCTGAAGATATGTGATTTTTCTTTAGTATCAGGGAAAATGATTTGGAGTATTATCAATTAAATATATGGAAGTCAGGCTTCCTCTCTTAAATTGTGGGTGTGAGAAAGGGGAAAAAACCTTCAAAGTCAACTACAGCAATATGATTTTCATCTGTCAATTTGGCAATCTGAAATTCTGTGATTTTACCCATATGATTATTTTAGTTCTTTTGTGGTAGCATATCCCTTATCTTATAAACATGGCATAGTATAATAGGGACTTCTGAATGATTCTTCATTTTTAATTAACAGTTTCTGCCAACTGACTATTTAAGGCTGCTTCTTCTAAAATTCATTTCAAAGGGAAATTTGTAATCTTACTTTTCACTCCAAATAAATTGTGAAACTTCTAACAATGGTGCACTCTTCCAGGAGTTCTGGTATCCAGTATGGCAGCAACTGGCTGTGGAAAACTTTTGGCTGCTGAAGCCTGCAGTTACTGTGCAAAAAGATTTCTGTTCCTCAAAATGCATATGTTGGGTTTCAGATTATATTCCTTCAAGATGCTTGTAACCTTCTGCATGAGAATATGATTGTTTCCTCATGCTATACTCTTCAGCTCTTCACCCAGGAAAGTCATGTAGAGTGGAGCAGGTACCTTAGTAGTAATTTGTTTTTTCCTTTCAAAATTACTCCGGTCCAACCTACCAACCCTTGCATTCCAAAGGTCTACTGTGGGTATTGCCCCTCCTTATCTGCTTCTTTAAGGTCACTGTCCTTCTGTAGTCACCCATGGAGCAAAAAAATGACTTTTTTCATCTGCTGTGACAGCGTATAAGGCCAGCTGTGGCACTTAGGTCTGAGCTATTTGGTGGCAATGAAATCTTTCGGGTAATTGCAGTGCCAGCTACTAGACTCTACCATACCAGCTGTGGAATATAGCAGTGTGGGATTTGGATTTAGGAAATTTCAAGGCAGGTACGGCTGTCATCTGAAATCGGAACAGCTGCAATTATGTTGTGACAAGTGATGAGAATTTTCTATTTCAGGAAACATTTGTTTACACTGTGATTGTGTTGATCAAAAGCTCTGGGGTGAATCACAGTCCTCTTTCAGGGAGATTTTTTTTGTCTAGACAGCAGGGTATTCCTTGTGCCCAGCAGTGAGTGCAGCAAATTTAGCATTATCTGATATTGAATTAAAATGAATAGTTTAAGTCATGATTATTGATGCACTGTCCTTTCTTGTTTGAATAAACATTATGCTGTTGCCTGTCTAGAGTATATCTTAATTGTAGAAACTTTACATTCTATTAATCTTCATTACCTCTGCTTCAATATTTAAAAGTTGGGGAATGATCTAGAATAAAAGCCTTTGAGAAAACCTTTATTTCTACTTGTCAAACGACCAGTCGTTTCAATGGAGGTACCCTGTGAAGTGTACAGAATTTGGGACTGAACAGTTTATGGAGGTTTTAATGGTTTGGGGTTTTTTTTCCCCCCCTAGAGTTAGCTAAAATACTGCTTTGCCTTTTCCCAGCTATTCAAATCTTCTGATCTTATATAGCTTGGTGAAGATGTTTATGTGTGTGTGTGAGAAGAAATCATAATTATCATCATAGAGTAACTCTCTTTAAAAACCCATCCTCAAATATAATTAGAAGTAACATTAATTTAAAATGAACCTTATGTTGACTGTCAGCATTCAATAAGAAATTGATCCTTTATCAAAACAAGGATCTCCCTTTACTCTGACTTGACTCATTCTAAATTGTATTTAGAATGCTCTTTATTGCATTTGTGCATGTATCTCTAGTGCAGGCTTGACTGTCTTAATTTACCTGTCATAGTTTATTGTTTCCCAAGGACACTTGTACCCATTTAGTCTGTACACAACATATGTAAACCAAAAATGACATGGAAGTAAATTAATCTTTCAGTAGACTTTCATCAGTTGCAAGAAGTGATCTTCTTGTTGCTTTCAAACTTCTCCAGATTAACCCTCTCCTCTCCCTGCTCTGTTTGGATCTATAATGTGATACAGTGATGTGCATTTTTAATATTTGGAATAAGCCACATATATCCCTGCACGGTAATTTAATTTTAAGTGATATTATAAAGTGTAGGAAAAGGCTTTATGGAGTAGTGATGTAAAGAGTGCCATAATTGATTCCAGTCAAATTAAACTCATTTTTTTTTTTTTCCTAAAACAAAACAACAACAACAAAACTACAACAACAAAAAAAACCCACAACAACAAAAAAGCCAAGCAACAAACTCTTATTTTTGAAAAAGAGACTGTTGTTGTACTCAGCAGTTTCACCTACTTGAAGTGTAGAACTACTGCATTTCATGTATTGTTGTATCTCCTGTTTCCATATAGCAGCACATTAACATAGCTGTATTGTTTTTTGGGCTGTGCTAATGATTGATACCAAAAAAAGTGATCCTGCACATGCACAAAGCTTGAGGAACAGTGGCATGTGCCATGCCAGCTGGGAAAGAACATCTACTTATTTTTACTGGTGATAGCAGATGTACAGTCTGCTTCCCAGGATAGTAGTTGTAAAGGAAGAAGCACATTCATAAATGCTGTAAAATGGGTTTTGACTCCTTCCAGAGAATTGTAGTGGAAATGAAGGTGCATGTTGTGAGTCTGAGGGCATGAAGCAAAATCCAGGGGATATATCAGGAGGTTTTTTTCATGGGTTTCATCAGTAGTCATTGGGTCAGCCCCTAAAATGGATTTTTTTTTTTTTTTTTCTCCCCTGGGGAAAACCACATTTTGAACAACACAACATGGCAATGAGATTGGCTTTTCACCTCCATTGGTTATTCTGTTTTTAAAGTGTAAGGAAATAAAGTAGACTGGTGATTATCTATGTATCTGCTCAATCTATTTCATGATGAATTTTAAAATAAGTTGGAGCACTACAATGACAAATACTTTTCCACTTCAGAGGCACCTACCTAATGTACTTTTCAGGATTGATAACTAAAGCTTGCACTTCTTGACATCAGCCTATTCCCTTGTGTGTATTTTAAGTTGCATTGCATTCACTATGGGGCCATCTTCTGGTCAGTTTGCTGTTGCAAATAAGCACACTATTTGTAATTGCATGTAATAGAAAGTGTGCATTAGAAACATTTATAGTATCTACCATAAGTGGTAATTAAATTATGTGGTGAATATGTGCCTCACTGATTTAAATACGTTGAACACTTTGCAATATTGTTATAAATAAATGAACATATGCTCTCTTCTCCCTTGCTACCACTCTATCTCATTATCCTGTTAAGCACCTTAATTTTCTTTGACTCCTCTGCAAGGGGGTTGGGGGAGGATAAAAATCAAAATTCAGAGTTCCAACCGAATCTGACACATTCTGGCAACAGATATTAGCTTTGTGTAAACTTTCCTGGTTTTCCTGATCAATTTGATCCATTGTGAAGAAAAAAAAAAAAAAATCTGTATTGTATACAAAGCAGAGAGAGATCATGTGTGCAAAAGTTTCAATCAGACCTTGTATATAAATCACTGAATTCTTTCTCCCTTATCTGCCTAGTTTATTCTTTCTTTTAGTTTTTGTGAATGGAGAGTTAGTTAACAAAATGAAGTTATTTCTATGATAATGTACATAGAAGAATGTACCCTTCATTTTAAAAGCTACTTGCAAGCTTTTAGAAGGTCATGGACATGTCAGTCACAATTCATTACCCTTCTTTATCATCCATGGAAAATATCTAAGTGCAAAGCTATTTTCAGCCTTGTAATACATTCTGTGTTACGTTCTGTCTGATTTCTACCCCACAACAATAATTTTTTGTTTGTAAAGCCAACAGTGAATGATATTGCAAAACTCAGAAGCCGGGCTATAGATTGAGATATTCATACTTGTTCAAGGCACTTTTTTTTTTCTCCAAGTTATAGTTGGAAAATAACAATGGTTACAACTGATTCTTTCTTCCTGTATATTGCCATCTGTGCAGTTTCAGCAGCACAACCAATTCTTCCACGTGACAATTTTCTACAGTTTTTTACTAATAACATTCCCTGTAGCTTGCACTAGAGCCAAAGCACAAAAATCTTGATGGAGTGGTTCCTACCCACTCTGTGCTCTGGCTTGGGCCATGATTGCCAACAGGAACTGAAAGAAGTTTTAAGATTGAGGTTAGTTATGTAGGCAGATGGCTTCAATATTATAATTATTATTACCTTTTTTATCTGTAATGATAAGTTTTAAATCACTAATGATATTACAGGTGATATGCTCCACCACTGGCCCAAGAAAATACTGATAAAACACACACAGAAAAAGCTCAGCAGCCATTGTCTGAAGAAAGGCATCAAAATGAGATTGACTCTGAACATTCTGCCTTGCTCACTGGAGATAGTATGCTGCCAAGAAGGCCTATTGGGACATCCCTTATGGGTTGGTTTGTATCTTGACTGCAGAAGACTTGAATGCAGCTGCAGACACACTGCAGGAGGCAGAAGGTGGCAAAATCCTACAGAGCTGGACAAGGACCACTTGCACTTTCTGCTTTTTTGTTCCTTTCACCATTCATTTTTCTTTGCAGTTCCTTTGAGTACTGCTCCTTCTCTTCTTGTGTCTTGCATCAGAGCTCTGTTTTCTTCGCTGTGTTTTTCAACCCTTTCATATCTTGATCTCTATCTATGCCTTATGGCTAAGAAGCTATAATCCAGACTGCCACCCCAACCTAGCATCTATAGAAAAGCTTTGTTCATATTTCACATTGTCTTCTTCAGTATGTCAGGTCAAATGTCTTGATTATTGTTTCTTTCCATCACTCATTCTGAGCTCTCTTGTACATTGGGATGTCTGCAAATGACTGTGTAGTGGCATCATCTGACCTGTCTTGTGACTGTATTCCTAAGTAATATTGAAAGGAAATCCTGCAGTGGGAAGACCTGAGGTGTGCTGTGTTGCCTGGGCAGGAGTCAAGTACTGAAGGGTGTAATCCTTCAGGTGTTAGCGTATCTTAAGAGTCCATGCCTCCAAGTATCAGTAGCACAGATTTGCTTTGTGGGTAGCAGAAATATGCTGTAGTCTAAAGGAAGATGCTACCATCCAGTTTGATTGCTGTTGCAGGAACAACAGGAGCCAAAGTGACTGCTCTGTGACTGCAGGTGAGTGAGGGAGTGCAGGTCTCTGGCAGTGTATTTCCAGTCCTGTTTATCAGGAATGATGTGTTGGAAATGGGGGACAGCAGAGTGCCTGGTGCCTTCTACCTTCCAAAGGTCCTGAATGACCCAAACAAAGAAAATAGAGATGAATTCTGGATTTTTGAGTGAATTTTCTTGGACAGAGTTAGATTTTACTGACCAAAGGTGAAAACCTTGCTATGTCATTAAAAAAAAAGTCAAGAACTACAAAGCTGTGCAGAAGGAACTTAAGATTTTAGAGTGAAAATTCATGTTCCCTTTGTTGTCTGTTCCACACTTCATTACAAAAGATGAAATCTCTGCTCGTATCTCCTATGGGATGGTCCTACTGTAAAGTGAAGATCTAGTTTTGTTTTTTTTTTTTTTTACTTTTAGCAATAATTTTGCATGGATTAAAAATAAGGTATACCATCCCAGATTTCATTTCCACACTGTGTTCTGTAGCTAGGGTCTAAGAAGTACCAATGATCACATTATCTGTTAGGCTAAATTAACACAACAGCCATGTTCCAAAATAAACAAGCTAAAACTACTGTACTTGATAATGCATTAGTAGAGTAATACTGTGGAGGTGCCGATTATAACAATCAGGACAATGAGAAAATAATGGGGATTGTGGTTGTTTTCCTGTGTCTGTATATTTTTTCCAGTTCACATTGTCACTTTTTGTGCTGCATCATTACTTTGGGTTTGCTCAAGTTTTACTATCTAATGGAATTCTGGGTTTCAAATTTCTTTCAGATTGCAAGTCTTTTGTTCTTGCTTGTTGTCTCTAAACTTATCAGTGCTGTTGCTGAATTGTGTTGCTAGAAAGGTTTTTCACCTCTTGCAAAGGCAGATCTTTCCAAGGAACCAATTACCAACAGAAGCATAAGGTGAGCTTTTGGGCATTTATTGAACAAAACACGGTGAGAGATTTTTATCCCACAAAGCAGAGGAGAGGACAAATTTGTGTGCAGCTATAATATTTGCAGAACATCTGAAGAGTAGATGAAGTTGTGAAGATGTTTGTTACAGGATGCCTGGAAGCAAATGAGAAGACGAAGAAAGGAAAGGTAATTAAACTTTTCAAAGCAATGGCAGTTCTGATGTTTTCAGCTAGCACATATCTTAATAAAAACTTAGTAGTATGTTTATGTATATGTACACATGGATATAATGGCAGTGGAGACCTAATAAAACAATATGGTACAAAACACCAGTATAGGTTTTTCACTGATAGAGATATAGTAAAAAAAAAAGAAGTAGCGTTACTTTCTAAGTGTTGGGGGGGGGGGGAAGAAAAAGAAAAAATGCCCGTTATCTTTTAAAGGAACTTGTAATGGTCTCCTGTGTGTTGCTTTTTATGTACAGCTACATGTCAGTTCCTGTAATTTTGAGGATAGCTAGGGAAAGCCACCATGGTGGACTGCTGTAGAGGTGCAATGTGCTTCCTCTTCTGGTGTCTTGTGGTGTCAGGTTTGGTGCTAGCACTGTCAGCTGTTAGTGCAAGGGCAGGGGGGAAGTAGTTATAAAGCCCTGTATGGTAGGATGGACCCCAAATCTTCTGGATCTACTATTCTCCAAGTAAAAGCCACCTGTCTCTCTGAGAAGAAAGTAATCTAGGTGATGTAATCACCTCTAGGTGAAAGTAATCTAGGTATGATCTGCATACAGCTAAAAGCATTAAGGAGGGATTATAACTCATCCCTGGAAGTGCTTAAGACCAGGCTGGATGAGCCTCTGAGCACCTGGTCTAGTGGAAGGTGTCCCTGCCCATGGCAGGGGGCTTGGAACTGGATGATCTTTAAGGTCCCTTCCAACTCGAGCCATTCTGTGATTCTATAATCAGATAAGCAGCAGTAGCAAAGAATAAAACCAAACAAGTGTCAGCCAAGTAGTAGCAGAATGAAACTGATCCATGCATTGGTACCTGTGACCCTTTTATATTATTTATTCTTCCACAAATACATTGGAACAAACAAAACAGCAATGTTAAGAGCAAGGTAAAGTTTTTCATGTATGTAACACTTATGCAGCTTACAATAGAGATGGCAAAAGAACCATAAAGTGGCATGAAATGCATTGAAAAAAAAAATCATGCTTACGACATTCAAGCTCTCTCATCAAGAGTTCCCTCAGCTAAGATACTGGTAGGCTGCAGCACGTCCCTCTCAAACACTGGTTGAATTGTTCTTTGTTTCCCACTAGAGCAGAGCCTGGGATGTAGAGGCCCTTTAACATTGTTCTATAAATCAGTGTTCATGACCCAGTGGAAAAATCCTGGGTTACACCATTTCATACACTGATGAATGCAGCTTATGGACACTTGACCATAAGCTGCATTGTTTAGGGTTCAGATCTGCTAGTGGAAGAAAACAAGTGTGAATCATAAGGAATTCAGATCTTCAGGGAACAAAACCATATGGAGTTCCAAGAGTGGAAAAAAGATGATACTACAGTGTTCACTATTTAATTTACAGTCTGGTTTTAATAGGTCAGTGTTGTCTTCATCCTTCTTACCTGCCTGGAAGCAGCAAAGATTGAAAACAATAGAAGTAAGTCATTGTAGAATGATTTCCATGCTGGTATCTCAATTCCCCTCCCCCTCCCTCCCCCCCCCGCCTTCTGGTTGAAAAAATATGGATAAAGTGTTGCTACATTTTTCATCTCCTCCAAAGCAGGGAAATACTGTGGTCCTTTCTTGTCTCAGACTTCTGACTCTGACACAGTGCCTTCTACTGTGGTGCCTGAGCCTTTCAGCAGTGTGTCCAAAGATGTCACTGACGCCTGCTACATTTGCTTCTCACTCTTTTCTCTGCTTGCCTGGGGTCTATTAGATTTCTGTATGGTATACATATGTCCAATTCATTAAGGTAGGTTGAAATATGATTTTCTCTTGGAAGTCTGCAGAAAATATTGAAGCTTATGATAGAGTAGGAAGTGTTGATGCTGCAGGGTTGTACTTCACAGCCTTGTAAAGCACCTCAAGGAAGTCTGTCTCCTGCATAAATGAGATTTAACCTTTCCCAAAACCAATTCCTCTGTGCTTGAGGAGTGGCACTGTCTGTGATTCTCCTCTCAATGTTTACATGCTACCACCTCTCCTGGATATCTTTCTACATGAGACCCTATTGGCATCTATGGCCTAAAGAATCTCAAATCTTCATATTGTACCTTGCAGGTTCAGAGATGGTGGAGAATGACTGCTGCAGGGTACAATTTCCTCTGAATATGTAAAACAGGTGATCAGCCTCTAGCCAGGCTGAAAATATATTGTAAAATATCTGTGAGGGTGAAAGCACTTACTTGTTCCTAGTGCCTGAGACACTTGATGCCATGATCAGTTATTTGTTTCTAGAAATAATGCAACTTTTTTTGGTTAGAATTGTGAAAGGTTGCCTTTTTAAATGTATCCTAGGTAGAAACAAGAGAAGGTGTAGAATTGCATAGTCTTTCTAGTTTCAGAAATGTGATGAAGAGCACTGAGCACCATTTTCATGTTTTATAACCTACATAAACTCCGTATAGCCCAAGTGCCTCTAGCTTAGCATGTTAAAATTATATCTGTAACGTATATGGAAATGTTTATTCATTTATTTGAATGTACTCTTCTATTTCCCAAGAGAAAGGATTTTTGGAGCAGACTTCACAGATCACCTTGATTTAGCCTTAACTGTATTAATTTATAAATGTTTGCTGTGCTGGACATTTCAGTTTCTTACAGTCTAAATTTGTCTGCTGTGGATATTGCTCTGGTTGCATGGATCATTGAACTAAGAACAGATATGTTCTTCGTTGTGCTTCCTTAATAATCAGTAGGGAAGTTGCAATTTATGTTCCCCTGTAATGAGGTTTTCAGAAAACAAACAAGCAAACAAAAAACCTTTTTTGTAGCTCACACAAATAGACACATTCTGGATTGTCTTCCTGACCCATTCTCATTGTAAGTGCTTATGATATGTGTACCATGATGTTTGATCACGGAATGGGTTCACATTTAAAATTTGCACCTCTGTTGTTTTCACTCGCTTATCACTGGATGTTTACTTTCATCCACTTGAAACCTGCATACTCCAATTTGCATGCCTAAGAAGAGAAAAGCACATGGAAAAGCAAGGCTAGTGCTCATCACACTTAAACTTACAAATGTAAAAACCTCTTGTACTTCTTTTTGCATTCAGTGCTGTCACTCTCCATCACAACCTTCACAGAGGCATGGTGGCTCTGATGATACTATCTCAAACAACAAACATTGCTTAATACCTCTAACGAAATCTCATCCAGCAACTGATCCCTAAAAGGTATCTTCTTTGGTAAGTGTATATAAAAATAATCAAGTTATAGATCAAACAAATTAGGTGCTATCTATTCCTTTGATGTTCTTGTGCTACTGATAAACAGAAAATCCTTAAGAACTGACATGTCATTTTAAGTCCATGTTTCCCATTCAAAAAAGAACTCCACATGGCTTATTTCAAATAATGAAAAAAAGATTGCTTTTATGGGCATCTTTGTGGTGTCCTGCACCATTGTAAGAGTGACTTAAGGCACCATGCTTCTCATTTGCATCCATAAAGAATATATTCCTGGCCTCTTCTGTGACTAATGTCTCTGTAATACTAAAGGTACCTGCTCTATATAAAATAAATTTTGATAGGATGAGTGAAACCTTAGTATGAGATTGCATGAGAAATCAGTGGTGCAAACATCAGTAAACAGTCTATGTTACTACCCCTCATGTCTCTTTCCTATTGAACTGACAATTCAGCTCAGGCTGTCCCTACAAAATTTTAGTGGACTCTCAGTATTTCTGTAACTCTGGACTGATGTATTTGCCACAACTGTAAAGTGAGGATATCTAAGATAGTGTTGGAATTGCTCTAGGTGAGCAAGTGCAGAATTAGTTACCCTTGGTGAAGTTAGGGTGATGGTGGGTTTTGCTTTTGAGGTCACTCTCAAGGCTTTCACTCCTTCGGGGACATATGCCTTGGTCTTGCTTAGCTTTAGCAACAGTCTCTAAAACCACATTGATTAGAGCTATATAGACCACTTCTTATGGCAGCAGCCTTTTTACACTTGAAGACTGAACGAACTTATTCTTTATAACAATTTCAACAGCTTTTTAAATGGTTACCAGATTTTATACCACTGGAATTTAAGGTGTTGTTCCAGACTCAAGTTCCTAAATAAGTAGTTCAGCTCGGTTCTCTCTGGGAAGACCTGTTTCTGGGTCACCATTAGGTGCAAGCACCCTCTTGGTTCATGTTTGTACTAAAGAGCAGTGTCAAATTCCACCCCCACGCCCCCCCGCCTTGCTGAGCAGGATTGACAAACCTATCTGGCTTTAGGAAGCTCCAGCTTCCCTATACTTTAGGGACAAATAAGATAGAGTCTCTGCCCCAAAAATAGTATAGTCTAGAGGAGTTATGATACTGGTTTCTTTGGAATCAGTAATAATGAGCATGCCAGCTCCAACACTGAAGTGAATTTTGTTTTATGGAGATGTTTGCCTTTGAGTGCAGAATGCAAGTGCTATAACTACACAGTTAATTACTACACAGTTTTCTCCTGGGCCTCAAAGCCTGTGCTGCTCTGGAGCCTTGAACTGAAAGACAGTGGGTAGTCAGGGTTTGGTTTTGTTTAATTTTTTTTTTTTCCACTTTTCGGTAATTAAGACCCTTACCTGGACTAGAGCATGTGTAGAAGGGCCCTAGCCATGTCTGAAATGTATCATATGAGGAGATGAAACAGCATCTCATCACTAGGACAAAGTAGAACAACACAGTGTGTAACATGAGAACTGATTGTCCATTTCTATGAAGGTGGTAGCCAAGTTCACCATGGAGCAATCCCAGTTCATCCTCAAGACTGCGGTGCTTCTGTGCCAATAAGTCATGCAAGAAACGAGGGTGTAACCTGCTTTGAAAAGGTATAACTACCTCATCCTGGCTAATGGTAGTTAGTGTTGCAGCAGGGTAGTGCAAACTTACTGATCAGGATAGTTTGGAGCCTGTCATTGATGAGTTTTATCCACCAGTTCCATTAGGATTAATCCCCTGCCCCCTTAGGTATCCTACTCCTGTTTCTCTAGCAAAACCTGATACAACTTTAGGTCAGTTCAGATAAAAAGTACTTCCTTACTTTCCTGCTCACCTTACCAGGAAATCATCATCAACTATATTTTCTGAGCACTTCTTCCAAATTTGTGTAAAGGAATACAAAATGTTTTGCTACTTTCTCCATTATTCATGTGGGATTTAGTACATAATTCAGTGCTGTTTCAATACTGCAAGGTCCAACATTTAGAAGTTGTCTTTTTGCAGTGACTGCCACAAATAAGAAAGCATGTGGTGTGTTTTCTGAACACCTCGTGGTGATTACTGCTATTGCATATGAAGTTTTAAATTAAGTATCTTGAATCATAGAATCATTTAGGTTGGAAAGGACCTTTAAGGTCATCAAGTGCAACCGTTAACCCAGCACTGCCAAGTCCACCACTAAACAATGTCACTAAGTGCCACATCTACACATCTTTTAAATACCTCCAGGGATGGTGACTCAACCACTTCCCTGTGCAGCCTTTTCCAGTGCTTGACAACCCTTTCTGTGAAAATTTTTTTCCTAATGTTCAACCTACACCTCCCTGTCACATTAAAGGTAAGAGTGTGACATTTACCTGCCAGAGCCCCAAGGGCTTGCACTGAGCAGTTTCGTAAAGTCAAAAAGCAGGTTTAAGAGTTCCATCTTTGTTCTCTCTGCACTGGAGAGGTATATCCCCTTGTGGGTTTTTTTATGTGCTGATCCCATCTGTCCCTGCTTCCTAGATAACATCTAGTATGATTTGGATGGAGACCTGAGTAACATAGTCATGTATGTTTAGCAGGGACTCAGTTAGGCTCATTACCATACTTAGGGGTGTAAACTTTCCATTAATAAGACAAAGGTCCTTAAAGATTTATGTAAACAGGACCATCTTATCTTCACAAGACCCCCTACTTCAGCTGTTTGGCTGCCTGCTTAGTGAATCTTCACCCCCAGAAACAGCACAAGAATCTCATGGTCAAACATTTGAACCTTTCTTCTGAAGCATACTAAATTAGCCTGTATTCCTGTCTCATGGCAAACTAGGCTGTTATTCTACACCTCCCCTGGTGCAAATTAAGGCCATTTCTTCTCATCCTATTGCTTGTCACTTGAGAGAACAGACTGTCACCCACCTTTCTACAATTTCCTTTCAAGTAGTTTTAGGGAGTGATAAGGTTGCCCCTGAGCCTTCTTTTCTCCAGGCTAAACAACTGCAGTTCCCTCAGCTGCTCCTTGTAAGACTTGTGCTCTAGACCCCTCATCAGCTTCATTGCCCTTCTCTGGACATGCTCCAGCACCTCAATACCCTTCATGTAGAGAGGGGCCCAAAACTGCACAGTACTGGGGGTGCAGCCTCACCAGTGCTGAGTACAGGGGGACAGTCACTTCCCTAGATCTGCTGGCCGCACTATTTCTGATATAAACCAGGATGCTATTTGCCACCATGTCCAACTGGGCACACTGCTGGCTCATGTTCAGCTGACTGTCAAACAATACCTTCAGGTTCTTTTCCACCAGGCAGCATTCCAGCCACCCTTCCCCAAGCCTGTAGCATTGCAGGGGGATTCTTGTGACCCAGATGCAGGACCCGGCACTTGGCCTTGTTGAACCTCATGCAATTGGCTTTAGCCTTTGATCCAGACTGTCCAGATCCCTCTGTAGAGCCTTCCTACCCTTAAGCACATCTACACTCCCACCCAGCACAGTGTTACTTTCCCAGATCCTCCAGTTTCCCAGATCCTCCTTCAACCCTTTTTGTAGATTGGCATCGTATTTACTGACATCCAGTCAACTGGGACCTCTCCAGTTAGCCAAGACTGCTGATAAATGATTGAATGTGTCTTGATGAGCACTTCTGCCAACTTCCTCCCTCAGGACCCTTGCAAGGATCCCATCAGGCCCTATAGACTTGTGTGTATCTGAGAGGTGTAGCAAGTCATGGACCATTGCTCCTTGGAATAGGGGGGCTTCATTCTGCTCCATGTCCCTGTCTTCCAGCTCGCGGGACTGGGTACCCAGAGAACAATTGGTCTTACTATTAAAGGCTGAGGCAAAGAAGGCATTAAGTATCTCAGCCTTTTCCTCATCCTTTGTTGCTGTGTTTCCTCTTGAAAGAGGTGAGAGAGATTGAGGTGTATGGAGGCATCTTTAGGGACAGGGAAAAACTGCTGTTCAGGGGCCACCTTTTCTGTGATTTTGCCCCAGCATACAGCGGTGTTCAAACAAACCTAAACTGTTTGTGCAGTCCTGTAATCTACCCAGCCAGGGCTACTGTAATGAGGGGTCACCCCTGCCTGGGGAGGTAAGGCTTGCCACTCTGAGCTCAGTGTGTCCCTATATGAACTTGTTCCTTTTTCATGGTGTGCCTTGCAGCAGTGAAGCACAAGAAGTAAATGTCACACTGCCTGTCACTGCAGCCTTTCCATACTCAGCAAACTTTGTGACAGCAAGTTGTTAACCAGGTTGTTTGGTTACTACAGCAGAGGAAGCCAGCAAAATCAACTTCACATAATGTCGTACCTGGGGGGCAGAATGGGAACGTGCTGTTTGCAAAGACAATCTTCTGGTTTGGAAACAGAAGGAGCAAGAAAACTGGGGAGACAGAGGAAAAAGTCAGACATAATGTTGAAGGATAAATACAGTAAGAAAGGGAACGTTGCAGTCAAATATCCCCTACAGAGCTTTTGTGCTATAGTGGCTCACAAGCTGAGCTGTTTGGTTTTTTGTTTGTTTTTCACAGTTCATAAAGCCTGTACTGTGGTAGAGCCCCCAGCGCCCAAGATACACACAGGGCTTTGGGTGTACTTGGTGGTAACTGCTCCCAGTTTTCTTTCCAGACACAGCTGGGGGTTGGTGGGGAATGGAATAAGCACAGAAGCCATTGCTACTTGTCGTGCAAAATCTTGGTCATCATTTGACAGGTACAACTCATGCAGAAGTGGTGCAAGGTCCAGTGCTCTGACTACGTCCTGTAGAGATGTGCAAAAACACATCCTCCCTTCCCTGCTTCTCCATTCCTTCTTAAGGGATCTGTAATCTGGTCCTGATTATGCATAGATTATTGCACACATCCTTTAAATTACACTTACAGTAGGGAAGTGGTAGCAGATTTTAATCATGGAAGGCACAATAAGAAGACTCTTGTCCAATTAGCAAATGTTAATAAATGTTAATAAAATGTTAATAAGGTGCAATGTAATTATCCAGCTGGCCTTTATCTAAATCTTATGCCTGTGTTCTAGCAGAGAGTGTATATAATGCTGGTAGTGACAAGGATCAGCCCTGTAACTTATAACAGTGCCCCCAGCTCTAAATCTGAGCATTGGGTTTTGCTTGTTGCTCAGCCTTCTCTCCTGGGTTTGGCCATGGTAGAGTTAATTTTCACAAGAAGATGGAAGGGGGCACAGCCAGGACAGCTGACTTGAACTAACCAAGGGGATATTCAATACCATATGATGTCGTGCTCAGTATGTAACTGGGGGAGGTGTCCAGGATGCATCATGGCTTGGGAATGGGCTGAGCATCAGGTTCTGGGTAGTGAGCAATTGCATTGTGTGTCACTTATTTTGCATACTCTTTTATTGTGTACTCTACCTAGACTTCAGCTAAGCCTTTGACAGCATCCTCCTGGAAAAGCTGGAAGCCCATGGCTTGGACAGGTGCACCCTCTGCTGGGTTAAAAACTGGCTGGACGACTGGGAACAGAGAGTGATTGTGAATGGTGCCACATCCAGTTGGTGTCCAGTGACCAGTGGTGTCCCCCAGGAATCAGTATTTAAAATATTCTCTGAAAACAATAAACCAAAAGAATAATAAAACAAACAAACAAAAAAAACCTCTGAAGAAAAAGGCCATCATGAAAAAAGTTTGTTCCATTTACTCTTTAAGTCTATTTTTCACTGCTATCACTTTTTCTATATAGAATTTTCCAAGCAAGCAAGGAGTCTTCACTGCAGCTTTTTCATTGAATAAATATTTTTTCCATATCCATATATATGTATATTGGAAATCTTGCCAAGAATGCAATAGACCTGAATAATGTACACAAAGACACTAGCAAACTGATCTTAATCTCAGCTGGAGTTTTTGGGTACTAATTCAATAGAAATAAAAAATGAATATGAGGAATGCTGGTTTTACCATCTGTGTATCAGTTTTTCCATCAACCATTGAATTTGTTGTTTCTATTCTGAACTATAGCCCACAGGTAGGGTATTGACTTAAGCATGACCTGCAATGCAAGATAAGATGAATTAAATTTAAATCGTCAAGTACCAAATATACCTGCCAGGCTCAGGGCACAGCCTAGACCAATTAGGCCCTGGTTTTTGCAGCTCTAGCACTTATCACACCAGTTTGTAGTCTTAAGCTTGATATTGCCTAGAGTTGAAAAACTTAAGGTCTCTTTGCATTTAGACACTTCTCTCTCAAGTCGTGTCCTCCTACAAGAGAACGTATCCATGTAAGATTGGTCTTACTACATGGCAAGCCATATGCACCTAGGACAGGAGGAAGACTTGGAACAGAAGGCACTAAATCAAATATATTTTTCTCCTATGCGTATTGTCAGGTTTTGAAATCATCTAAGCATTTGCTAGATCTCAAGGTTTGGTGTGAGATTTAAGTTTGGGTGAGATTAAGTGTTCTCCTGCCTCTTTTTTCATCAGGTTCTCTTTACAGTTTGGGAAAATTTTAAGTTTCTTTTCATTTCTGAGGCAGCTTACTCAGTGACAGTGAGGTTTTGCATTTGTCTTTTCTTCCTTTGTCTTTAAAAATATTTATGTTATAAGCATTGTTGGACATATGCCTCAATTGTATTCTATAAATAACAAGACTTCTCCAACAGAGGACAACATAATGCACTGAATAAATGTAGTTGCATATTTTCACCTAAAGGATACATTTGATCCATGCTGCTGTGACAACCACGATAGCCTTACCAGCTAAATGAATCTTTTCCTCCTAAAAAGCTAAATCCTCACTAGTCATTTCAAGATACAGTAAATACAAGACATGATTGTGCAAGAAATATACATTGCTTTAACATAATCGGTGTGCAGTGTGTGGTCATAACAATCTGTGCAAGCTTTGAGGGGCATAATATCAAGGAACCATCAAGAGCTGAGAATCAACAAAGAAGTGAGTGATAGCTGAGAGCATTCACATTCTCCACTGAAGGACTTTTTGGTGATGAGCATTGTTCCAAGAGCTTGGGGAGCTGGGGGAACACAGCACAGAGGACAGTGAGTGGGAAAATGAGAAATAAGGGGGGGGGCAGCTCTGATGTAATCTGTACCCGTCCAGATTGAAAAGCAGACATCTGTTACTAAGGAACTGTAGAAACACTGCTCAGTCCTACTGAAAGTGAGGGTGGCATGGACCAGATTGGTCTTACCACCTGGCAAACCAGATGCACCTAGGAGGCTTGGAAGGGATTTAAAGCTTCAGTAGCATTTTTGTGAGTCACTTCTTCTGGGGACAAACCCAACTCCTTTGTTTCAGTAAGAGTTTTTGGTTTGGTTTGGTTTTCTTTTTTTAACACCCCTAGTCAGTTCCTGGAGCTGAAGGCTTCTGGGTATGGAGTGAACCCCAGTCCCAATGAGGGGATCAGGACAGGGGCAGACTGCAGGGAAAGCCCAGCACATTCCTCGGCACCATGTGTGATTCTTCTATGACTTTTTTTTTTTTTTTTGTCCCCTCCGATCACAGTCATTGCACCTGTATTGTTGTTTTGGTAAAAGTGTTTAAAGTGTTTGATCAACAAATGACTTTTTTTTTTTTTTTTAAATCAAGTCTCTGGGGACACAGGCACAGATAATGACTTCAGCACTTTTCCATTTCATATTTTCAATCTTATTTGTAATGATGACAGTGAAAACTTTTTAATGGTATTTTTTTGAAAGTGGAGATTCTGCTCTAGTTGTGCCATTGGGCCAGCAGGCACCCTGTGGAGCCAGTGCCTGCCACTGCACAGAGGTGTTTCTTTTTGACCAGAAGGGACCTGGAGCACATAAGGCCCTCAGAAGATTTTTCTCTCAATTACACCAGGGTGGTTTCCTCACTGCCGCACACCTGCTCTCTAGCCTGGGGGATGTTTGTCATCAGTAGAGACTCACATTGGCTCACAGGATTTCTTTAGAAAGCAGGAAAGAAAAACAATCAAATCAATCAAATGCACCACTTCTTTAAGTTTGAAACCATGTTCAGCCACTGTGACTTTCCCTCTCCCCTGCTTGTTTAATGTCAGATGTTTCACCTACACCTTCTGATCTGCAGGAGATGTTGTATTAAATTAAGGTTTTTTTAAAGAGCACCTGTCTTCAGATTCCTCTTAAGAGCTCTCATCTGTCTCTGTTTCTTTCTGTACTTTTGAAAGCATGAATTTGTTCTTAAAAGCCATACTAATGTGAGCTTCATTGGTGCTCTATGTTTCTAGTAACTTCTTTATGGTAAATTAGAGTTGGTTTGAAATGGGAATGAAGGAAGTACAATACAGGGAAGGTTTTTAGTTCCACTTTGTATGTCTGGATAGGCATGCAGATGGTACACAGTTTAAAAAGATCAAGAGCATTGATCTTTATTCTAGCCTTTGGGGGGGGGGATCTGATTTACATCTGTGGAAATCTCCTGAATCAAATGGAATGGAAATATGGAAATAAAAGGACAAATGCTACATTTCTGTGACCTTACTTTTCTGAAGAAAGCATGGGAAAGCATTTTGGAGGGCTCTTTTTTGGTTAGCTTGTTTTTTCTTAACTTCATCTTGCATTTAGAAAACTGTTGGGAGATTGTTGTTATGTGTGTCATCTTCTCATATACATGAGATTTCATGCAAGTCAAACTCATAACAGAAAACTGATAGCTGATTAGACCTGCTTGTTAGGTTCTCCTTGCCTTTAGTGACTGAGAAATGCTTGGAGAAAATGTGCTGAGATTATTTGCCTTTGCACTGAAAATTAATATCATTACCCATACTGGAAATGTTAGCATCCTCCAACAATACTGGGAAGGACAGTGTCAGCATTGCAGGTGTTTCTAAAGAGGAAGGGACTCAAACACCTTCACTCCTTAACCCTGCTGCTGCCCCTTTTCTCAAGGATGCTCTTTACTATTATTTCTCAGTTGAATAAAGTTTATCAGAGCGCCAGTTAAATGCATTCTTCTGTACACAGGCCATGGCATTACAGGGCTTTTCTGTTTTCTTGTCAAACTTACATTTGCACTGCTGGTAGATCATTGTTTTCTGTACCTGTGCATATGCCAGATTATTTTCCAACACTACCATGGGGAAAAGCCTTCATTGTGGTGCTGCATGAGCCCTCCTGTTTAAGCATCACTGAACTCCAAGCACCTCACTGCCGACTTTGAATACAAAGAAAAAAAACCAAAAACCCCTCTATTTTAAACTGTAGAAAATATGTAATCTATCTCAAAGTCAAGACTTGAATGCTTTTTAATTAATGTCCACCTATCTTGGGTTTTGTTTAGGGTATTATTTTGTTATTTAAATGAAATTAAATTTTATTGTTGAGAGGAAGCTGGTGGGAAAAAAAAAAAAACCAAGTTGTTAAAATGGCATTGAAGAAAGCAGTGCTGAACATAACATTTTATTTCTGCATACCTAGCAGGGATTAATGTATTTGCCTTGAGCTCTTGCATTAGTATTCCCATCTACTAAAAAACAAAAGTCATAGAATTTGTTGTTTGGTTGGTTTTTTTTTTTTCTTTTTTTTTTCTTTTGAGTGGCTTGTCTAGCTCTGGGTGATATGCTTACTAGTTAGAATTTTAAAAGCTATTAATTTCTACCTAATTTATTTCTACCCCTTTAGGCTCTTACTTTCTCACAGGAAATAAGGAGAGCTGTTAGTGGCCTTTATTTGGCTATGTTATATATATATATTTTATATATAAATAATTTTTTTGTTGTTGTTCCCCAAACATGCCGAAGCTGTAGTGTCTGGGCACAGATCCTAACTCTGAACCCAGTGTGATCCATTTAACACCTTAAACTCACACATGTCTCAAAAATATTTTTTTTTCAGCTGATGCATATATCATTAATGCAGAGATTTTTGCATTTTTTACAGTATGAAACCAAGTGAACAAACCCTTTTTTAGTAAACCATCCATCCGGTTGCTTGTGAGCACTTTTTTCCCCCCTCTTTTATAATTGCTGCACTAGCTCCCTAAACTAGGTGTACTACTTGGAAGACCTCTTATAAACTGCTGCTGCTTCATAATGGTAAACTATGAATAGCTCAGAGAATGCTGAAGGTGAAATATTTCATACACAATATACAAACCACAAGAAACTTTGGAGTAGCCCAATATTTGGATGCCCCCTTGAAACAAAGTACAGAGGCTTTTATTTAACAGAAAAAAAGCCCAAAATGCTCATTGTCTTCATGTATGCTTGTGCCTGTCATGTTGTACATAAATCTGCCTAGGTTTTTCCTTTCTGTTTTACTTCTTTTGCAAGGAAAATATGAGGGTATAGTAGTTCTGAAGGCTCCAACAAAGATGATGATCTGTGTCTGTTACAGTGATCTTCTATCTACTGTGATCATCGTGGGCGTGATAGTGAGAGTCCTGCTTCCAGGCAGGCATGAGTGCCTAAGGAGGACAGGGCAAGAGAGAGGAAGACTTTGCTTTCAGGTTCTTTAAAACTGATGTTTGCACGTGGCAAGGAAATGAGCCAAGACACTTGCTGCCTGCTCTTCTGGGGAGCACTAAAATTTGTTTGGTCACAAGAAGTTGAGATGAACAAGGCTGAAGCTGGAGAACTGCTCCAGTTATGCTGCTTCAGTATTTTTGCAAGGAGGTGTGAAAACATGCCTACTGCTTACCGTGGTCTGCTTAGCGACGCCAGCAAAAGCTCTCATTGCAGATGGTGTAATACCAGTGCAAGGCTGTTTGTGTCAGCTAAATTTGTTGATGGGAGCATGCTGGTGTTGCTGGTGATGCAGGCTGTAACCTTGGTGAGCATCTCTGCTCAGGAGGCCAAGACAATACTGCCATGAACAGCATTATTCACAGATTTACATGAGCATCTGGGCTTTGGTTAAGGGCTCTGAATTACATTTTATTCCACTTTTGGAAACTAAAAGGCAGCCTACCTGGAGTAATTTGGGGTGACGTAACCATGGATGATACAAATTCATGGTTAGGTATTTCTCTAATGTTTTCTTTCAAGAGGGCTGTCGATCAATGCATCATTGATCACTGGAGTTTATAAGTATTTGCACTTGTTCTTAAAACCCAGATCATCCTCTCTCACAATACATAGTTGATGGGTCCCCAAAGTGGTCCTGTCTGAAAGAGAAGTGATCCCAGTAGTCATCCTGGGACAGGTACAGGCAGAAAAGATGATGAATCCAAGGCAGGCTTAATAGAAATAAGGGCTGGCAGGCCTTGTTATCACAGCTTCATAATATGCAACTGAAATTATTTAAGACAGGTGACTTATTTTCATTGTCAATTATGTGTGATGAGTGGCTGGCAAACCAGATAAGTTCTCTGCATGGGACAGCATCTCCCACACAATGGTGCTTGCAAGGCCAGCTCCTTCACTTCTTCTCTGCCTGATTCCAGTAGCATTCCCAAACTGGTTGCCTCTGTAGAGGTGTTTTGGGCAGTGTGCATTACCAGAAGCTCTTGATTGCACTAGGTAAAATTCATCCAACGTGCTTTGAAACCATGATTTTGATGGTTGTCTGAGTCTGAATTGCTCTTATAAGCAGTTATGAAAGGTGAATATTGTCAAATGCAATAGGTGGTTGATTGCTGTTTGGCAGGCACAGTGTGTTGATATTCAAGAATATGTGAAGAACAGCTATCAAAGCTAAAATGGTATAATTAATAAAAATAAGTTGCCTGTCCCTTTGTAGTGTCTTACATCAGTGACGTACGTTCTTGAACATTAGGTATTACAGATGCCTCTTATGTCCTAGGAGAAATTACTGTACAAGAATGACTCTAATTTGCTAAGAAAAATCTTGTCTTTAACATAAGGGTTAAATGGAAAGAAAGGAATCTCTCAATTCTTGTAATGTAGTTAATGTAATTTTGTATTTTTAAGATGAAGCAGGTACATCAGATGCCTTTTCATTCAGAACTTGGTGCATATAAATTGGGTGTAAGAACATTTATGTTGTCTATGAATTTTAGTTCACATTAAAGTTATTTTACTTTTAATTAACTGAACTAATAAGGATGCAAACTAAACAATGAGAAATATTTATTTACTTATTTGCCAGGTTTACTCAGACTTTCTCAGGTTCCTTTTAGTGCTACCCTGATACTCACTTTACCTTCACCAAAAACCCACCAGAAAAAAACTTTAACCAGGCTCTGATCTTGAGCATTATTGTTTCAGTCCATGGTAAAACAGCTTATGAGTAGACTAAAATGTGCCTTTGTTGTCAGTGCTTCCAATCAGGGAGTGAAAGGAGCTGGAGAGCTGTGTGTATGGGGCAGCCTGGTTGTCTGTCAGGTACTTCACTGCTGGACCAAATCAACCCACTGTAGTAAATCAACACCAAATAATTACCAATCACTTTCTTACCTGTGACTGGCATCTACAGATAATGCTATAATTGAGCACAGTGTTTTAATCAAAATTCATATGTATGAGTTTCCACTTGTAGTTGGTTTTACTCTTACTAAATTTTCTCATTCGTCTCCAAGTAAACAGCAAGTAAAATGGTCTGAACTAGCAAATGAAACTGCTTGTTGAAAGTTGGTCAAAAAGAGCTATTTGGCACTCTTGTAACATATTACATTATTCATAGCATTGGTTTAATCTAGTAAAACATGGATTGGTTTTTTGGGTGGTTTTGTTTTGTTTTGGTGGTTGGGTTTTTTTGTTGTTTTGTTTTGTTGGGTTTTTTTTTTCTGTTGTAGCTCTTCCATTTCCCTGGTAAATGATTAAGCATGTACTTGTTCTAATTTTCAATGCCTGCAGGTGGTAGTGAGCAGAGCCGTCTCCAGCCCTGCTCTGTAAACAATACAGGTATTATTCGTCATGAAAATAACAGTGTAGCTTTCTATAGCACAAAGAGTAGCTCTAGGCGCTATGCTTTGCATTGTGAAATAACTTTATAATTTAAATATAGGTTCACGTTATCAAGTACTACTACAGTCAGGCTGGCTACTACAGCACAGATATGTTCATTTTGGCCAAGAAAGTGTCTATAAGTTCTTGTATTCTCCGTGGCTGATAAATTCAGACCATGGGTGGTTAATACTTGAAAATGTACTTGAATCAGCAGCAATTTTTCTGCATGTTTCCTATGAACCTCTCTTTCTGAGGTTGCAAGGAACTGCCCTTTGCTGCTATGTTGGACCTGCTCACCAGCTTTTATACAAAGAAAAAAGCTTTACAGCAATATCTATTCAGGGTTGTGCTGCTGTATTTTGTGTTAGGAGCAAAGGAAAGGAAACACATTTGAACCTGGCACTATCTTTTAAATGCACAGTAAACTTGTATGGCTGGTTATAATTAAACTCTCACAATTTCACTAATTAAATATAACATTGGTAAGAAAAGCTTAATCCAAGAAGCATTTGTTGCCTTCACAAATGGTTTTGAAAGCTACTTTTTTGAAGTTGGGATGCTAGCCTTTCAGCAGAGTGTAAGAGTATAAAACATACTCCCTAGACTATGAAAGTAACTAAACAGAGATAGTGTGATGGATAACAAGCAGATGAGGACATAAGTGTTATCTTGTACTATAACAGCACTTCTGGATTTTCTAGCTAAGGCTTGGTAAGTGCTTAAAGGTGAGATTTGATTTGAAGAGACCACTAAAATTACTATTTTATCTGTAGAACAGTGAGTAAAATAGTAAATGAAGCCCAGCAACTGTATGAATCAATTCTTCTCAAGTTGAGATATGTGTGGTTCAAACTCTCTTTTTATTGTTATGTCTATAATCAGGGGTAATAAGTACAGTATCTTCAGCATATAGCATCCTGTCTGAGTGACAGGACAGGGTAGAGAATTGCAGTGCTGCTGCTTTGTGTTCAATAGATGGGGTACTCTGTGGCTGTTTGTCTGGCAAAGCACATGACTATTCATTCCTTGAGGTTAAGGCACTTCTGTGTCATATCTTTACAACATGCATTTCTTTATGACAATAGAAATCATCTGTGAAACTATCAAAGCAGTAGTGCTTAAGCCAATGGTAACTGGCCTTTCTCTACAACAAAATATTATACATCACTAGAGAAATTCTCATGTTCTAAAATCATTGAAGTAGTAATTTCCTTTTTACTTTTCAAGGGGCTATGGGAGGGAGAAAAATGGAAAACAAAAATTCAAAATGCCTATGTAAACATCTTGTTAATAGAAGAAGAGCTTGCCCTTGTATTCAGTGTAGTAATTTTAGACTCCCAGTCCTTGCCTCTGTTAATGTTGATTGATCCATACATGAATTACTGACAGTGGAAACATATGAATAGTGAATGTAAATTATGCACAGGTGAAAGTGGAGTTATGTGGTGTATTATCTGGTGAGTAATAAATGCTTATGAGTTGAATAGGTTTAGCTTTTCACAGGGTGTCAAAAATGGGGCCAAAACAATTCTTATCACAATGTTTTAGAGAGACAAACTGACGTATAATAAAATTCCACTTTCAAGAGGTATTTATTGTGACTTTGAGACAACAGATCAGCAAATCATTGGAAGCAAGCAGTGCAAATTAATTGACAAATCTGCAATTCATGGCAAATTTAGCAGTATCTTTAGAGCACAAAGTTATCTCCACACATCTCTTCAATATTAAGTATCTTTAATGATAAAAATAAAGAAAACATGCTTTGTAAGTCAATATTTTTGCTTGAGTGCAAAATAATGCAGTGTATTTTCTGCCCAGCTGTACGTTAATTACTCATCTGGTTTATATATACATAATGTTACTGTTACAAATAGAGAGTAGAGGTTTTCCTTACAACAGTTGGTCTGATCATTCCACTTAGAGTATTAAAGAGCGGAAGGAAGACTTCATGTGATTTATTGCTTTATTCATTTGGAAAAGGAGATGGAAATGAAAAAGGGTACATTATTACTACATTGCTGCCTCTTGCTCATGCCCACTGCCTCTCCTGTCTTGGGGCAGCAGCAGAAGAGAGTCCACCTGTTCTCTTCATCACTTTAACATCTTTATTACAGAAATAAGATTTTAAAACTTATCTTCTAATTTAAAAGCCATAATGCATATAATTGCTAATGCAGGTCAGGGATATATTGTGGTCAAGAACACCTTGTAATCCAAAAGGATAAGAATCATGAGGAAGTGGATGTTCTTAAATTCCCTTGCTCACCAAACTGCTTTCTTGTGATGGGTTAAAGTGTTAAATTTCTGCATGAGCGAATAAGATTTTTCCATCTTTTCTCAGCTAATCCCAAAATGCATAACAATCCCTCCTTTAATGAGACAGGGAGAAGTTTGACACTATCAGAAAGTTGTGGGCAACAAAATGAGATTAGAATGGAAATTCTGAAGGCACTGTAAAACGTAAGCAAAGCATATCCTTCATCAATCAAGTCTAAAAAGTTGGTGGTTGGTTTGGGTTTTATTTAACACTAAAATATGTTGGTGTTTTCCTTTATGGTGCCCCTGTTACCTGGAATGGCAATACTTCACTCCTATCCATAGCCCACCAGCCAGTCACTGAAATGCAGTGTTTTTCTGAGATGTTATTGCAGTTATTCCTTTGAGGAATTAAATGTTACTTAAGAAGCCCTTGAGTAAAGGTAAGGCCTTTCACCAGACTTCAGGAGCCTTTTGAATATCTTTATTTGACATAACATGCTACTACACAGAAAACATGATTCAAGTTTACAAGGTGTGGGAATGAGGATTACAAAAATGACAAGAGAGATTAGCCCACAGAGAGAGCAGATGAAAGTCAGTATTTGTATCATGGGACTAAAGTAATGATTTTTCAAAATCTACTGCTACTAAACGGTCTTTGCTGTATGGCTCCTCGAAGTCCTGTCAGTTCAGCAGAGGTATTGACTATATTCAGTTTGGTTTGTCTTGAAGTAGTCATGCTCAAAACACTTTCTTTCTTCTTATCCCTTTCTTCTTTTTTTTTTTTCTTCTTTCTTTTTGCATTAGTCAGTAGCAGTTTATTGAATTCTTTCTTTTCTTCAGATAACATACTAGATCTAGCATAGAAGAGCAAGCTGTTATGAAGGTTCACAGCAGTGAGCCATCTCCAGCTGTTGTACCTTTACGGTACTGAGTAGATTGTTAATAACTTGGTGCCCCAGTGTAGCTCTGGCAGGCTGCTCAAGTTGACTTTGTGCTGCACTTTGATGGACTATATCAGAACTCGCTGCCTTTTTTTAAGGGCCAAAGCATGCTAAACAGATGAATATGTTTCTGAGGCTAATGAAGGAAAATAGTTGTAAATAGCCTGTTCTGTGTACAGTACTGAAAATGTAGGCTGTGCCTCATTCATTATTAGTTGTAAGCACTTACTGTTGTATTTAAATACGGAATATATGTCATAGCTATACGACCAGAATCCTTGCTCTTTTCCATTATGCACTTGCAATGTGAGGACAGGTATCAGCTAACACTCCAGCTCTGTCAGACAGATATTAGCTGGGTCAAGACTGGATTACTGTGGTATGGCTTTTGAACAAACAGCAGATGCATTAATCGCAGAAGCACGCTTGCTTGTGCTTCTGTGTAATGATAGTATTTATGACTAAATAGCCATGTGAAGGTTCCCTATGCCATGTAACTCCCTGAGCTAGGTAACTCATGTTCATTTGGGAGAATAATATTGTCTTGCTTGTAAAAGAGGCACTGAAGATGAAAGTGAGTCTTTATAGAGTGTAGCGACTCCCTGTGATAGGTATACACTGGTATACACAGCGAAATAAATGGCTGTCTGCAGAAACCATTTGTGCACCTAGGCCATCATGGTATCCCCCAGTGTATATTTTTAATATTAATGTAGCCTATTTGAAGGTCTGCTCTTAATGAAGCAACTTTTCTTTGTCCTGGGCATGCTTTTGTTTTTGGATGTCAATCTCTTATTCCCCATAGTACATGCTCTTCGATCTAGCAACACATACGTTACAGTAACTGAAGCCTTCTGACATCTGAAGAATCCCACTTGTGAAATATATTATAAAGAACTTGCTGTGATATTTTCATTATTTGGATAAAAATCCCACTGGTCCAGTAAGAGTTCTGCCTCAGTAAGAACCAAAGACGTGCCTATTAGTTCCCATCACTGCACCGTATATCTGAAGGAAGAGTAAAAGCACAGTCAGTGTCTGTACTAATGCTATAGCTTCTTGTAAACTACATACCACCTCCATGGTTGCATCTGGGCTCACCTCTCCTTCTAGACCAGAATAGGAACTGAATACATTAATAGGAAAGCAGGAAAAAAAACCCTCAAGACAAAGAAGAGGAGGAAAAAGGGGTTGAATGAGATGGGAGACAACTTCATGGATCACACCTTCATGGCAAAACAGAGCCTTCCCAAGATTAGCAGCTGGTGCCTGGGGCTGTACATAAAACCCCTGCTAGTCACGCCTATGATAGCCTGTGTGTTTCTCAGACACCCTAGGCATGCTGTGCTTTAGGAAGCAAAGACACATTAGAAACTTCTTGATGCTTTCTGGAAGGAGTTGTTTAGCCAGCAGAAGTCTTAGTTGTGAGAAGGCATTCAAACAAGCATGCTCACTGCAAAGTAGTTACGTTAGCAGCTTGATATTAAAAGCTGATTTGGATGAAACATAGTTGTACCTAGTGGATGAAGAGCATGGTTTATTATTTGCATCTAAACAAGGGTCAGTGGGGCTATTGGAAGGTCTGCATTGTCTGGTACCTTTAGCAGATATGAAAAAAAGTAGATTCCTGGACCAGTGATCTCCTCCATTTTCATATAACCTACCAAGACTCACTCTATTGACTGAACCTCAAAGTTTCCAGAACCATTGAAGTCTCTTTCATTTCACGAAAGCATCTGTGCCAAAAGAATATCAGAGATTTAGTAAACCAGTGCTTACCCTCTATTGCTAAAACATCGTCTGAAGTTGATAATTCAGAAGACAGCTGCATTGCTTGATATAAAAGCAGCAATATGTCTCTTGAATAATGTTCTTGTGTTTTTAGGAATGAAAGAACTGGCCTAGGAAAGAGGATGGAGAAGAGGGAATGCTGCTGAAGTGTGTATGCAGACCCCCTAAGCTTCATTAGCAGCATCAATTTCAGACAAAGCTTGTCAAATATCCTAAAAATTCACCAATTCTCTGTGAACAGCGTCACTGAAACCCAAACTTTAAATGCAGTTTTGATTTGAGTTTTTGCATTCATGCATACTTCAGACAGATTAAAACTCACCTGTGTCAAGCAAACATGAACAGACTATGATTACTGTATCTTGCATCTTTTAGAAACAAAGCTGTTTCTTTCAGCTATACTTTGAACATCTCAGCATAAATGCGGAATATTCCTGAAAACATCATAACAAACCTGGGTACACAAGAGACTTAAATCCTAGACATTGTTTTTGAAAGGTCTTCATCTTAAGTTATATGGCTTAAGGAGGCCAATGTAATGATATATGAAAGAATATAGAGGGGGGGGGAAAAAACAAAACAAAACCCTTTTGTTAGTGCTCTATATGACGTGCATATCTGGGTTTTGGGTTTTTTTTGTTGTTGTTGTTTTTGGCTGTTAAGACGAATGAGTAGTTAAATCACTCTGTGGGTTAAGTCATCTGGTGAAAGCTATTCCTCTAGGAGAAAACTGCATGTATTAGTTTGCTCAGATCAAGAGGTCAGACAAACAAGAAAAGGGTAGAAAGAGCCTGTCCTAATGTATGATGAGTGAAGGCTAATAGGAAGGTGCAGTCTGGGATGCAGAGAGTGAGCTGATATTTGTATCTATGTATATCAAGATACCTACGAGGTGATGGATGATGACAGTTGGTAAATTTAGCATTCTGTCCATAACACAGAATAACACAGAGCTTTCTGAAAGCTAGTGTGTGTCTAGTTTCCTCCCATTGTTTGCCAACCATGGACTTGGAAGACCAAAATCATAGACCTTGGTGAAAAGAACAGAGGTGATTCTGGCAAGAGAGGGGTGGGTTCATACCTGGAGGCACTAATAGGAGGGAGGCGAAGATTTTAACCATAAATTATGGCACTGAAGTTTTCTTTTAAAACTTTATTGAGCTGCCGTTTTACAATTCAGTAGGAAAGGATATTTCCTTAAGTCAGAGCAACTCCATACAGTAGTTGATAGGGCCCAAAATATTCCTCTTGAAGAGTGTAACTTAGTCTTTTTAATAGCACAACAGCACAAGCTTATCAAAGAACAAAAGTTGGTCTCGGAGATGGAATGTCTTTGTTTGATACTTTAGCTTTTAGAGGCTACTAGATCTCTACATATAATTAACACTTTTGTGGTGTATAAAGCATAGCAACACAAGTGTAGGGTGAGGTATTTAGCTTCTTGCAGCTGATCTTATCATCACTCTTGTGGAACATCTAAGCAATGTAAAAAGAAAGAAGACCACATTGCCTATGGCTAAGTGCCTTACTGCAGATGGACTTCACAGCCCCTGGACTCATGCTGTCAGAAACAAAGCAGTATGAAATTGCCTTAACCTCTTCACTTCTGAAACTCAAGGGATGAACAGACTAAAGTAGCTCTCACTAGTTCAGTAAGCCTAATTCCTAAATAACTAGGCCTCTAAGCTAAAGTGTTTCACATTCTGGTGCCTGATCCACTGAGTGTGATCCTTCATTGAAAGCTGTGTAAAGATCAGAACAAGCATCATCAAACATTTACAGTTTAAATTCAAATATGTCACCTTCGGTTTATTTTGGATTTTGAGATTTGTTTTGAGTCATATGATCAGCTGCTACTTGAAATATTATCAGCTAAGTACTACTATAAAAGTTTTCTTATACCTTCTTCAGCATCCTTATTTTGAATCAGCTGCAAGGACACAAAATAATGAAGAACAAAACACGAGTAGAAATTTAGTGTCCTTGACTAGGGACTGTGCAGTACAAAACTGAAACAAATAGGAATAGAATAATAATGGAAGGCAAAATCCTTTTCTGCACATTAATAAAGCAAAAATAGATTAAATATACTAAATATTTATGGAGTCCATGCAAAGATATGTTAAGAATAATTTTACTTAGATACTGAATGTGTAGATTTCTTCTACACCACTTCTCCTTTAAAGCATCTTGTTTTTCACTTGGCCAACTTAAAGCCATTCTTACTTCCATTGCTTTCCAGCAGATGAGGTTCTAACAAGTGATGCATAATCCTCTTTTAATTCCTCAGAGGAATTAGTGTCTTCTTAAAGTAAAATACAAAAAACTAATCAGGAAAATGTGTGAAAGCAGCCAAATTTATCTAGCCAAAATGTGTCAGCAGAAGGACCCAGTCTCATCTGTGACCAGAAACATGGATGATGCTTTTTTGTTGTTGTATACTTGAACTAAGAAAAATGTTTCTGTGGAAAAGAATGGCCTGTTCTGAAAATCAAAAGTAATTAGGAATATTGCATTTTTTTCCCTTGCACCCGGTAAAGTGCTGAAACACTAAGCAGTGTAAAAATTTAGGAATTTCAAGACTTCCATTAATGCTATCATTGTGTCATTTCTCTGCAGTTAGAAAACATGATTTTTCTTTTAGTGGGCCTTAAAGTTTCTATTCGAATCAGATTCTGATTCTGTTCTCTTCTGGTTGTGATCTCTGGCTGCCAATCTCTTATAAAAATACTTTCAGTACAAGGCTCTTGTCAACTAGTCTGGGCTAATCAGCACTTTCTAAAAGCCTAATCAGGACAAGGCAGGAACTTTTTTGTGTGTTGAACTGGTTGAGTTAAGGAGAGTACAGTCATCTTCAATCAACTCTAACCTATGGTAAAATCATGCATTTTCCTTAGTGAAAACAAAATTTTCCAGTAGACATCCAAGCTAACAGCTCTTTCTTCAGACCATTTTTGTTGAATACAGTGTTTGTCTTGGGGCATGGGGTGATGGGATATAGCCAATATATCTCACATAACTCACTGCTGAGTCCTAGAGAGTACAGGTCACTGTCATTTTTAATGAGACAGCTGGATGAGATGAGCCACAAGTGCACTTCACATCATTTTTCTATCTCCAGGTAAGATCCACAAGGTACACCCATTACTATTAGCATTTTATGGAGGTAGCTAAGATGCACTTGTGTTGGTGAGATGAAGTTGCCACTTTCACAGTGAAGCCCAAAATATCATTGTGCCTCTCTGCTAAGGGAGGATTGAATACAGATTACTTTTGCCCTTCAGATCTGATCTCATATCGAAGAGCAGATGGTTGCTCCTGTTGCTCCAGGTGATGCTGTCTGCTTGAAATGTTATGACAGATCAGCACAAACCTACTGGTACACTCCCGAAGGGAAGGAGAAGAAACAGTATGATGCATATACTTTTGCACCAGTTCTGTTAAATGGGGAGACAGAGTCAAGGTCTCAATTTTCTATCTTCCTTATTCTGGGGGAGTGAGCTCAACACGATGAGTACTGCAAGTCTATTTGCATAGAGGGACTTGCCAGACCCTAAGGAAGTTGGAACTGTGAGAGTCTGACCTTCCTTTGCACATGGAGTCCAGGCTTCCTCTCCCACTGTTAGCTAACCTGGTGTTAGTCCCCTATTTCACAAGTTCCTCACCTTGGGAGGATGTGCACCCATTTCTACCCACTTAAAGCAAGCTGAAACTCAGCTGACAGACACACAGGAAAGGGATGTCTGATACGCTGGTTGCAACTTAATAAGCTGGCAAGTATGTTTGCCTATACATAGAGGCAAGACAGAGTAATTTAAATGCATGAAGACCTCTGTCTGGAGATGTTCTTCAAGAGCATCTAACTCTCTCTGAGAAGAGGCTGAATTTAATTAACAATAAAGAAGAGTTGCCAGTGGATACAAGTTTGTGTTCCTCAGATACTTCACTAATTTCCTTGCAGGGCTAGTGCACTACTTGTGCTCCAGGCATGCATGAATGCCTTCTGAAATGCCCACAACAACTGTTTTTCAGTTGCGCAGCCTGACATTTCCTGAGATTTCCTCAGCTCCTTCCTGTGTTTGGAAAGATTTTCCAGCCCTGACTGTGTACTGGCTGACTCAGCCACCACCTCTAGCAAGCTGCCTACTTCTAGATGCTTCTACTTGCTTGACCCTCCTATGAGCCAGAAGTGTCCTGGAGATGTAGCAAAGTGACAGGTTTCTCTTGGCCCTCAACCTTCCCTCTCTTTACTTGCTAAAAATCAGTACTAATGATAATTAGTATGGAAGGATTGGTTTGCAGCTTGAGTGTAGTGATATCTGCTATGGCTTTTGCACACTGGGGAATTAGGGAGACAATTTCCACCAATGTTGCAATGTTTAATTCATGTCTGGATAGAAGCCAGAGATATGTTGTCTATAAGAGATCCTCCCCAAGAGCCAGTTAGCGCTGATCAAAAATGCAAATCTGATGCTTCAAAGCAAAGACCAGGAAAGGATGAATCTTTTTGCCTGGTTTTGTGACAAAATAACATTTGTACATGAAAAGAACAGAATTTTGCTCTACCAACGTACATCCTACTCTTCTCTGGTGAGAGGTACACACACCTTTAACCAACTTGTGTGTTGATTCAGGGCTGTGAAAATCAAGGTACCGTGATTCTATGGCCAAAGATTTCTGCCTGATAATACTACATCAAGCAAGTATTATTTCTGTAGTTTTGGCTTTTCCAGTTGAGGTCTCTGTTGAGTGGTACAGTAAGGATAAGTGCTATTTCTGCTGCTGCTGCCAAGTAATATACTGAATAAATGTCAAAATATTTGCATCCTAAATAAGCTGCCCATTCTTATTTTTTCCCGTAGGGCATAATCATCTTTATTCTAGACAGGTTCTCTCACTCCATCAAGATCAACCTGGCCTACTTTATAAGTAAACTTCCATTTGCCTAGCTAGATGCTAATATCTTTTCATTTTAAAACCAAATTGGAAAACCTGTGAACATCTCAGCAGAGTGAATATTGCAGAATCTGATTCTCCTCTTCTCCTCTCTCTTGTGCGTACTTGGACCTGCACAAAGTAGGCTTGAGTTTTGCCAGTCTGATCTAAGAGAATTTGCAGCTGCACAGGTCAATGGTCACACAAGTTGCAGGCAGAACAAGCTGTCTTTTTAGCAAGAAATTGCCAACATGCTTTAATCCCCAAAGAATGTTGCCTTGCCCCCAAGTATGTTCAACCCACCTGCTGTGAATTGTTAAATGCAACCCTGGCTGCTGTTGTGCTCTGAAACATTTCTTTACATTCATTATTTTGCTGTTTGTACTAATGCAGATTAACTGGGTCCTGCGGAATTGCTCTTCTTTTCTATGCAAATACCTGTCATCTTTATGTCTCAATCAAACTCATTGGAAGGAGTTAAAAAAAGAGTACATTTTTGTTGTATTTTTTTTCCCACAAGCAGATGTTACATTTCAGCTAATGTGCTCCGGTAACTAAATATTATAAAAATGATCAAAGAGATGGTGAAATATTAAGTAGTTACTTTCATTGCCTCAAGGATAAACCAAATGAAGCTTTAGTGAGCCGCTGGAGTGAGCTATGCTACTTGATATGCAGTTTAGTGTTTACCAGTTGCTATGTAATCAGATATCTTTATGAGAGGTAGCCTGCAAACCTGAAAAGGATTGCTGGGTCAAAATGAATGCTAGCATGACATCATGTGATAATTTTCATTGGACTCTTTGCCAGAGGAGAAGAAAAATGAAACAAGACCAACTGATGAAATAAGCTAAGAGTGGAGATTTAGATTTATGATAAAGAGAATCAGGTACAGGTGGGATGTCATGAATTCCGCAATTCTTCAGCATTAGGAGAAGGAATCAGAAGAATCTCCTTCGAGAGGATGTACATGATGTTTATTTGTGCTAAGTGACCTTGTGATCCAAAAGCCATTAATTGGATAGCACAGAACATGATCGCCACCCTGTGGTTGCTGGTAGAATTAGGCTCATGTACTGTGTTCCCTAATTAAAAAGTAATTAATCCTTCCTGCTGTCTGCAGCAAAGCATTTTGCATGTGCCTTTTGGATGCAGCTGGGAGCTCGGAGGGGGTGGAACAATGCTAGTTGCTTCCTTAGGAATGGAGGTTGAGAGCTGAGGCTCTAGCGTGACTGGGGAAAGAGGATTTATTTTGGAGGTATTCAGCTTCCAAAAATGAGTCTCACCTCTGTGTGTGAGATGTATACTTCACAGGTTAACGAGCTGCTTTTCACAAGACACGTCCCAAACAAAACCATAAGGGAAAAGTATGTTTTTCTGTAATCCTACATTAAAAATTGCCCAAACATTTTTCTTGAAATTTCTTATGAAAAAATCATGCTGCAAATGCCCAGAGGGGACTATCCACAATATTAGTCATAGTTTAATATGGAAATAGCCTTACACTTCTGTAGCAGTTTTCCGAGAAAAAGCCCTGCCTCCCAAGGGTAATTTTATCCAGGAGGTGACGTGTAGGTAGGCTACTTCAGCTGAGAAGTCTTTCTCCTTTTGCAGAGGAAAACTGAGAAGATTAAGTCCCCTACTCTTCAACCATCTTATATAAGCATCTTCTTACCTTAAAACTTCATCTCGGTTTAACAAAATTATAAGCAACATAAAAGAAAAGGTTTCAGTGGGAAGTGTCAGGTGATGTTTTTTAACAAGTCTGGCTTCAGAACTCCCTCTGTTTTTGTGAATGCTTAGTCTTCATATAAGGTGCCCACTATTATAGGCCAATAAAGCCAGGTACAGAAGAAACCTCCCAAAGAGCAGTAGCTCCCTGCATGGATACCTTCAGCTGCACATGGGACAGTTGGGCTGACTGGGTCTGGAGACTGTCTCCAGGTCTTGTAGTCCTAATGTGCCAGAAAATTCTGTAGTGTGGACTGCAGCTTCAATGAGGAAGAAAGTTTTGTAGATTATGAAGCAAGATCTGATTGATACTGCTTGGTTGATTTTCTGCATCTTTGCATTGGATGATAAATCTCTTATCTCTTAGAGAAGCTGGCTGGAGCTGATCTCTTCTCAGAATACCTCTCTAGTGCCATACTGTTTCTAAGCTATTCAGAGAGGTGATCCAAGGGTGACCAGTGTAAACTTTACTCACCTGTAATTTAATTTAATTTAGAACTTAAAGATCTGAAAAGTTAAGTGAATGCATCTAACCCATAGTACACTTAACCTTCAGCACAAATTACCCAGTATGGACTGCCCACCTTACAGTGGGAGCTTATGCTAACATTTTTCTTCTACCAAATGTTTTTCCATCACACTGAGATTCTGTAAAGGACAGGAATAAATATAACCAGTCACCTCAAAATCAAGATTGGAGGTGAAGAAATATAACAGCAGTGCAGTGTTACCATAGTAACAAAAGCTCTAAAGTGATCTAATCTACTGTTAAATTCCAGCTCAGAGATGAACAAAATCAACATAACAGAATAAATGTTACATTAAAAAAAAAAAAGGCAATGAGAATATTTTGAGAGTGCTATTATGTTTGTGTCCCAAAATATAGCATAAAAAACATATTTGAGGAGAGAGGGATTTTTTATGCATTTGAGTTGCACATTTATCATATTTGTTTCTAATTTAGACTCTAATTAATATCCTGTGAGGTTAGCTGTCAGGTGGCTTTTTAACATACTGCCTGAGTTTACTCACACAGATGTATTGCTTTTTAGAATATTCCCCTCCTGTCATTTTGATTGCGCAGATGGAGAATGGTGGCCCATACACTATATGTCCCAGATTTTTCAAGCCATTAAAGCCTCACACCCCTTGCTATTGCAGGATTTAAATGAGTTCAAACACTGAATCTCTTCTAAAAATTGAGTTAGACCATGAGGAGCCTCTGAAGAGGCTTGCACTGCTAGGCAGAGCTGTTTTCAGTGTGTGTTGCTCTTCCTGGTGAATGTTAATATGTCAATAACTATTTTCATTCTGTTTCTAAAAAATAAGCAAATCTTTAAAACTTCCCATGAAGCTTATTCCTTAATGTTAGTTTTGGGAAAAAATTAAGTCCTGAAATGTGGAAGTTTCTTGCATCATTTTATGGCATATCACTCTGAGTAAGGACTCCATGCATTACCTGAACAGGCAGAAAGTACTGATTTTCTTTTGATATTTGTTTTAATATCATTAAGGACACGGAAGCTTCATCTAGCTAGACTAGCTGTGATCTTGGTTTTGGGGATTGGAGGTTGGATTTTCTTATGTTAAGGAGACTTTGCTTGTGCTCTAAGTTTGAGATTTTAAATGAAAAATTTTGAGATTTTGAAATTAAAAAATATTAGTAATCTAGCTGAGTTCAATATAATTTTGACATATGGATAATAATGTAAAAGTAAAAAGAAAATGTCTTAAACTAGCACCAATACATTGTAATTATTTCCAACAGAATGTCTGGTAAGAGACATTTTAAAATGTTCAACACAAAGAAAACGTATTTTAATGACAGAGTTTGACCAAAAAACCCAGTCCCTCTGAATCTAAGCATCTGGAATATATTTCATAACAAGATATGTCTTCATGATCAAAGACGCCACAGAATTTCTCTCTGCTTTATACCGAAGAATAAATTAACTTTGTATGTGTTTTAAAGTAGGTCTTCGACTGTTTTTCATCAGCGAGAAACAGGTGAAAACAGAATTTGCAGAGAAAGTCTTTTGTTTTACCTTAATAGCTTATAAACATCATGTGAACAGCATGCTTTAGAGTTCCGTTTTCCTTTTCCAAGGGGGGGGGAAATGTGCTCTTAGAAAATGACAACTTATTTGCATGCATTTTTGGAGGAATACATTTTGACTTTTTGCACTTTTCTCCAGTAGTTGCATTTAGTTTTCTCTGTGCAGAATTTGAAGCATTAAGACCAGATTTTAAAAGACAAGAGCCTACATTCTTTGCATGTGTAGACTTAAGAGCACTATTTGCAAAGAAGAGAGGCCCTTCTTTCTAGCTCTCTCTTCCACATTGTGTAAAATCTAATCTTTTTTTTTTTTAGTATCAAATCATGTATGTGTTTCTTTCTCCTTTACACCATGCTGATCGCTGTGGTATCTTCCGTAAAGTTCTTGCCTCATTATTGAAAGGTAGGACAAGTAGAGCTATTTCTGAGGCAATAATCCTTGCTTTTATGGTCTATTCTCCTTCACATTGATTGCTTGAATTTGAATCTCTCATGACATTTTGCAGGCAATAAAAACCAGAGGAAGAATGTGTTTCTTTTTGCCAGTGTATTCTTATTAAGGCAGACAGAGCTGCTTACTAACTTGGTGCAGTCACTGTCACCAAATTCAGGTAAATGAGAAAAAAGAGCAATTTCCATGAAGAATGGAGCTGGAGCTTCCTTCAGCTGTTTCACAGGTATCATTTGCTTTTTCAGCTCAATTTGTCCTCATTCTGTTTGAGCCTTCACTAAACTTGAATGGATGAAGTTCTCTGGGGAGAAAAAAAATAGCATCATTTTCCTCTTGCAAAGTGGGCACTAAACCAGTATTCTAAAGTGCAGTGCAGTTTCCAAAGGGACTGGAATAGCTAAATAGTCTCTACCCCTCCATGTACATTAGGATGCGTTACATTGTAATGCATAATTTTGGGGTCCTGTTGGACCTACGTGGTTTATTCACATTAAGATAGTCAAGCAAAGAGTGCAAGATTATACATATTGGTACAGAGGAATAGAGTCAAACTTATGATTCAGGTTTGGGGCATATATCCTCAACAGGGCTAAGAACCTTGTTGCATCATGTGTAAGACACCAAAGGATGCAAAAGGGGGGATTGGACTAGATGACCTCTAGAGGTCCCTTCCAACACAGACATTTCTATGATTCTATGAAAAGAATATTTTTTCTATTTCTTTTCATGCTTTATATATATATATATTATGAGTAGCTTCAGGTACATACAGCAACATACAAAGCTTCTTGTGGGTGAGTACCATTTTGATACCTTCTTTTTGTCAAACCTGAATTATCATTTTAGTTACATTTAAAGCTTCCAGACAGGATTTAAATCCCTGTAGTTCTTGAATGGGCAATCATATTTTAAATAGACTGGAGAGTTTATCATTGAGATGCTGGAACGTGTCCAGAGGAGAGCTACCAGCTTGTGAGGGGTTTAGAGAACAAGTCGTATGAGGAGAGGCTGAGGAATCTGGGCATGTTTAGTTTGGAGAAGAGGAGGCTGAGGCGGGACCTCATTGCCCTCTACAACTACCTGAAAGGAGGTTGTAGAGAGGTGGGGGTTGGCCTCTTCTACTTAGTAACTACTGACAGAACCAGAGGAAATGTTCTTAAGTTGCGGCAGGTGAGGTTTAGATGAGATATTAGGAAGAAATTATTTACAGAAAGAGTGGTCAGGCACTAGAAGAACCTTCCCAGGGAGGTGGTTGAGCCACCATCCCTGGAGGTATTTAATAAATGAGTAGACCTGGTGCTTCAGGACATGCCCTAGTGGCAGGCAGGTAGGGGGTTATTTTGTGTTTCTGAAGCCATGTTTGATCAGGGTATTTAGGTGGGGGTTTTTTTTAGGGTGTTTGGGGTTTTTTGTTGTTGTTTTCTTTGGGGTTTTGGTTTTGTTTTTGTTATGGGTATGGTTGGACTTGGTGATCTAGGAGGTCCTTTCCAACCATGAATATTCTGTGTGATTTAGTCTTTGATAATAGGGAAAGTGAAGATCTAAGTAATAGCAAAGTGGCTTAAGCTTATTACAGAGGAAGTTGGTGGTTTACAATGCCATGATAGGATGAGAAAGTGAGAAATTTCAGACCTTAAGTCCTCACTGAACTCGGAGCAATTTTGTGTAGATTTTTGTAATCCTGAGAGATAGCCCATTAAAAACTCATAGTTACTAGAGGAACTTTTTCCTTCGGGCTGTATCCAGCTGCACGTAGCACACTCACACAAATTCAGACAGCATAAGAAGGTGCAACTTCTCATAAGTATGAGGCCTAAATACAATAGGAAAACCTTCACAACATGGATGAAAGTGGCAAAGAAGTACAGTGTTAAACTTTATAGATCCAGAGTACAAAATTAGATACAAATGTCTAAATAGACAGGAGACAAAACCAAGTAAAGCTAGTAAAAAGAAAATAAAGATCCAAAACCCAGGATCTGATTACCCTTTTATTAAGTCCATATCTGTTCTCCTGGTGTTTCTCTTTGCCAACTACTTTGCAGACAAGGAACACAAGAATGTCTCCTACTGGGGGTGACCAGTGGTCCATGTAGCCCTGTGTCTTGTTTCTGATACTGGTCAACAGCAGGTATTTGTGAAAAGAATGTAGCAGCAGAGCAAGTACGTGGTTACGTTTCTCGAAGCTGGCTGGTTTAGTCATGTCTTTCTGGCTGTTATAGGTCATTCCTTACATTAATTTACCTATTGTTTATGTGTTTGCTTTTTTTCTATATGGATGGCTCCCACAGTGTCCTTGGCAATGAGTTTTGACATTTTAGTTACAAATTGTGTTCAAAAAGGTAAACCTGTTTTCTTTTCCTAATTTTAAAACTACTGCCTGATAATACAGAAATTAAGCAGCATCAAACCTAACTGAGGCATAATGAATAACTTGTTCTTTAAACTTCTTTACAATGACATTCCTTTTTTTTTTTTTTGCATGATTCCCTCTTATCTTTCCTTGGTTGTTGTTTCCCCAGTTTAGAAAGCTTTAGTCTGTATGATATTTCTTTGTATGGATGCTGCATTGCTTCTTGGATCATTCAGTTGTCTCTGTTTTCTTCTTCTGCTTTAACCTTTGAGAGGTGCGGTGCCTAGAAAGGCATGTAGTACTCAAGCTGTGGGAACACCATGGGTTTATAAAGTAGCATAATGATGTTTTTGATGTTGGTTTTCATCCTTTAATGATTCTTACTATTCTGCTTTTCTTGCTCACTGCCCCTGAGCTGTGAACTGACGTTTTCAAAGAGCTATCTGTAATGACTCCAAGATCTCTCCTGAATGTTGAGAGATAGAGTACATTAATAAATCTATATATATTTAGATTGTTTTTCCCCCAAATGCTATGCTTTAAATTTCATCTGACATTGATTGATTTTTTCATCATTCAGTATTGTGAGATCATTCTGCTTCTTGTCGCAGTCAGTTTTCATTTTTAGTACCCTGAGTAATTTTGAAGCATGACAAAACTTTGTCACCTCTCTATTAATTTCTTTCCTAAGCTTTAGATACATTGAAGAGGATTCATATGGGCCCACAGTTTAACTTCCCTGTGTTATGAAAAATGACTATTTATTCTTATGGTTTACATTCTACCTTTTAATAAGTCATTTATCCTGTAAAGGACCTTCTCTGTAGTTCCATGCAGCTTAATTTTTTTAAGAGCCTTTGGTGAAAAAGCTTGTCAAAACCCTATTGGAAATCCAAGTATAGAAGATCAATTGAAACAGCCTCATCCCCATTTATCATCTCTTTTAGAGAGCCTGTATACCCTCATGAGAAGTGACTTTGTGTCTTGGCTTTTCTATGTTATATTTATTTGTCTGCTGCTACTTCTTTATTACAGTTTTTATACAACGTTTTCATTTGGTATGAAAAAGTCAGATTTGCTGGTCTGAACTTTCCGCAGTTTTCTATTAATCCCTTAAAAAAAGAAAAACAAACCACGAGTCTCACTGAAGCCTGTTTAAGTGAGGAGTACTTCTATGTGTGATTTCTTTTAGGACTTTTAATGGATTATTAATACTCACTCTTTTTCAATCTTAAGCCTTCCTTGTTTACATTTCAGTTTGAGGAAACTGGTCTGATTTTCTCCTGTAAAGAAATTATATGCCATCTCTCAAATACATCCTAACAAACACTGAACTAATTGATTTCACTTCTCTAATAAAGCACAGTCCTTTTGACCAGTTGTTGCTTCTAGAAACTCTTTGGCAGACACACTACTATTGATACATTATTTTGGAAAGAATGACTTTGTCTTTTGTAAATTGATCCTTAAAGTCTTTTTTTGCCTGTCCATATTGTGATTTTCCGATTTAACTTCCTAACATGCCCTTTCCCATTTTCTTAAACTGAATATAGCTTAGAGTTCTCGATTTCTTGAGTTTGCTGGAAGCTTGAACATAGCTTCCAGTGCGATTTGTTATCCTCCTTCCCTTCCTTCACAAGAATAAATGAAATAGTTAACAATATTGACGTGTGAATTATCTCCTCAAGGCACTCAAATCAATCCCATGCTGAGGGATTTCACCTCCCTCTCTGCTCTCTGGAGACTTGATGAAACATGAGGATAAATGAAGACACATCAGCGTGGGCTTCAGTGTGTTGCTAATGTGTTACTGACTGAAGTCAGTGCTGCTGTATCTTCAGTCCTAGCACTACTGGAGATGGGTAAATTGAAGCCCAGCAGCTTTGCTGCCTCCTCTCCTGCCTGAAGTGCAGGTATTATTCAAACATTGCCAATAACAGAGCTTTTTACCACCTCAGATGTCTGAGATATGTCACCTCAATTTCAAACCCAAACATAGTATTTGTAGTTCACTTCCTGAGCCCATACATGGTTTCTAGCAAATATCCATGTACGTCCTGAGATTAGTATGCCGTGAAAGCAGTTCTGTGAAAGCACTTGTTATTAATGGGCCTCATTTGTTTTGCTATTAATATTCCCAGTGCTGATAATGATACCAGTTGAACATGTTGCAAAGAATATGGCTCTTTAAAAGAAGACTCTGTACACCTTGGAAATAATGAAAGAGAATTCTGTAGGTACGCACTGTCCAACTGTACAGACAGCTTGTTCTTCAGATTTGAGGAGGGGAGCCTTTATGAATATCTTGGTTAGAACATGTAAGTGTAATAACAGATGGTTGAAGGGTGGAAAGTTAATGCTTTTATAGGAGAAGTTTTTGTTGGCAGGAAGCAGGCTTCAGATTGGACTTACAGCCAGTTTATGGGAAAAAAAAAAACAAACCAAAACCAAAAAAACCTCCTCCTCAAACCACATTTCATCAGGAAAATATTTATAATATACCAAAATATTTATAATATACCAAAATATTTATAATACACCAAGTATTGAGCTTCTCTGAATGGGATCCTCTCTGTGCATGTATTTAAGGTTTGCTTAATCTACTGTAAAAGTCAGCAAATGCTTTTTAGATAGGATATTGTGGTGAATGTTATAAAATCTTTCTGGTGAAATACCTTGCTGCCTGACAAATTCGTTCAAACCTGGACCTCACAGCATATCATATCATAAATGCTTAGGCTGGAAGGGACCTTAGAGATCATCTAATCCAACCTTACCACCATGGGCAGGGGCACCTCTCAGCTAGACTAGGTTGCTCAAGGCCTCATCCAGTCTGACCTTGAACACCTCCAGGGAGGAGGCATCCACAGCCCCTCGGGGCAATTGAGTCCCGAGTCTCACCACCCTCGTACTGAAGAACTTTTTCCAAAGATCCAATCTAAACCTATTTTCCCTCAGTTTAAAACCATTTCCCCTTGTCCTGTTGCTGGACACTCTTGTGAAGAGTAGCTCTCCAGCCTTCCTGCAGGATCCCTTCAGGTATAGGAAGGCAGTTATAAGGTCCCCCTGGAGTCTTCTCTCCTCCAGGCTCAACAATCTGAGCTCCCTCAGCCTATCCTTGTAGCAGAGGTGCTCCAGCCCCTGGATCATCTTTGTGGCCCTCCT